>CAUJRU010000803.1:0-94510 GCA_963277665.1 Viscum album
TAACCTAAACAGGAAGTACAATATCAATATTGAACAGATTAATATGTCATTATAATGTACACTCTAAGCGTCAAAATGAAATTCAATGTTAAGGACACTAAAAGCCCCCAAGATGGGCTTAAGCCACATATGGTTCCCTCATCCATGCTACATCCCGAATCAGTCATCAAATACCAGGCTGTTTCCCTTATCTGGCCTAGTAAACATAGAGTCTATTTGGGTATCGATCAGGTATATTGAGTTGGGTGTGAGTAAAAATCAGCAGGCCACCACAAACAATGCCTAAAAAAATCTAGTCTAATAATAGTGCATGAATTTTGATAAATTATAAAGACCAATGAATAGATAAAATATTATCACATTATCAAATATTCATTTTTTAACCACATAAACCCATGAATTCTTATTAACACTTATGCCTCAATACATACTTCATCCTGTGTTAGTGTCTTAGCTATCCCCATGGGTTATCATAAAACTGATTATTGATGATACTGTTCAGTATCACAATTCACATATGAATTCCATTGTTACCATTCAACATTTCTTATCACACTATGATATTTTTTATGCATAAAATCCTATCCCACACACAATTATCACATGTGAAATCCATTATTACCATTCAACATTCCTTACGACACATTTGGGATTTTGATGCAGCAGACCCTATCCCACACACAATTATGAGATGTGAATTCCATTATGACCATTCAACATTTCATATCAGGTCTACGGGGTATTGATGTAGTAGACTGAGTCCCACACCCTATTATCACATTTATGAACTAGGAAATTTATTAATCACATTCAATAATTGAATAAACCCATCATCCCATTAATTAATTCAATAATCTATTAATCACATCAGGTTTATTATATAATTATACAATTAATTAAACATTTCATGGTTACAAAATACAATAATTAATTCAATAGTTGATTATTCAAATTCAAAACCCCAATATACATAATTAATTCATCAATTAATTATTCAACTTCATAATATCAATATCTCAAAAATAATTCAAAAATTAATTATTCAACAAATAAATCTCAATATGTCATAATTAATTCCAAAATTAATTATTCATACACACAATATCAATATCTCATAATTAATTCCAAAATTAATTATTAAACTAAAAAATAACAATTTCTAAAAATTAATTCAACTGTTAATTATTCAACTACATAGTCTCAATTCCCATATAATTAATTCAACAATTAATTATTCATAATCTATAATTACAATGTCCAAAATTTGAACATTTTCATAAATTAATTAATTCCTCAATTATTTAATTTAATCATGAATTTAATTTCTAAACATATAAAAGAAATTCTACAATTACATACACATAATTGCAATCAGGACATTGGGATTTGAATTATAGACCACCTACCTTAATTCATTTACAAGAAATCACCCATTGGAAATCCTCAGATGAAGTGGATCAATCAAGAATGAAACGAAGAACATATTCTATATCCAAAACCTAAATCCACTATCAAAAGAAAAATATTTATTAAATTTTTATCTAGATCCAACAATCCTAGATCTAGATTAAACAAATATATATCTAGATACAACAAAATTGATGATAACAACCCACCAAAAGAATGATAGAAGAATGAGATAGATATGGGAAGTCAATTGGGAAGAAACCACATACCCAAAAAGGTGAATATCTATCTATCAGGCTTCAAATTCCCAAGAACGGAGGTCAGATGGCCTTGGAAGCAATCTAAGAGGCTTTGTAATTGAGATAAATTGATTATCGGATGAGCTAGGGTGCTTGAGGTATAATACAAGGTTTTGGGAACTTTTTTTATAATTTTCAGTGGTGTAAAATATTGTACGCATAGTTTGCTGCTCGAGGCACATAGTTTCCCCTAACTGTGTGCCTAATCATGTTTCCCTTATAGAGGGTTCATTGTTTTTCCTTTTAAGCCATACAATTTGAAAAATCGTGCAACAACCATGATAATCCTGTCACCCCAGGGTTTCACGGTTTGCTGGTCTAGGGAACACAATTTTGAAAAACTATGTTCCAACTGTGAACTACAAAATTTATTCCATTTTTCTCAAACTTTCACCCAAACACACCCCATGGTAAAACCCTAACAAAAATTACACAACATGAGGAAAAAATGTACCTATAAATGACAATTATACATCTCTAGAAAAGTTTAGAGTTTTACAATATCCCCCATTATAAAATCATATCATTGAGTAGTACTCCCTGGGATTTCTAAGATTCCATGTAAAAAATATTAGGCCGCTGAGCTCTGATATCTTCTTCTCTCTCCAATATTTCCACCTAAACACGACCATATTTCAACAATACATGAACTATCAACATTTCCTTTCCCCAAAACACCTTCTCACTATGATCCAAAACTTGTATCAGATTCTCCTCAATGGACATATCTATCTAAAGAACAACATCACCCACATAGATCACATGGGAAAGGTCGGGGTGATACCACTGAAGTTGTGATACATGGAAAACATCTTGTATAATAGTATAACTATGTGGATGGTAAAATAATTATGCCAGTAGATTGATTCTCTCCACAACCTCAAACATTCTAACTATCCTGGGTGCCAAATTCTTCTGTCTTCTTATCCTGTGGTGACCCAATCTAGGAGACACCTAATGGATTACATTATCACCCTCTGAAAACTCTAGGTACCTTCAACTTCTGTTAGAATATTACTTATGACTACTCTTGTAACACCCCAAGCTTCTACGGTACGCTTCTCTTTGAATAATGTGATAGCGTGTGTTGTACGCAACACCGAGTTCTAACAACCAATCAAACTAGCCGTTATGAATAGTAATACCTACTTTTCAAAATTATATATATTTTATATTTTAAAATGGACTTCATTTCTGGATTCTGAATATCGAATTTAGCCTAAGGTGAAATTTTGGTACTTTTCGGATAAGTTTCATATTTTGATGAATAGTGAAAATTACTAAATTTTAATTAAAAACAACTTTTTTAATCAAAATAATTAATAATGATAAATTATGAATTTGAGTGGTTTTAAAGTATATTTAGAATATATTTTTACCATTTAATATAATTTTGGTCATTGGACATAATTTTACAATTAAACCGAACATAAACAAGTGTCAATCTTTTGATAGTTATTATCTCTTAAAAACACGCTTTTTGTTTTGACAGCGGGAATTAATTTTAAATTAATTTCTTCCACTTCTGTGTTTTGAATTTAGAAAAATGGATTCCATATTTTTAATCAGGATTTCCAAATTGTGTAAATAGGTAACTTTTATTTTTAGACATTTTTAATAATTACTGTGGTAAATATTTTATTTACCATGGTTAAGGGTAAATCTGGTAAATAAGGGTTAAAACATAATATTATAATAATACTAAATTACCCTAAAACATTTCCTAGCCTTATTGGTTGATACATGTTCGACCATAGGCATCTTTGGGTCGATTTTGGGACCCCATGGTTCCACTTGTAGGTGATAGGGACACTTTTTTTTAATTAAGTTAAAATGAATACAAAAATGACACAAGCATATATCTTTTAGAAAAACAATTTTTAAATAGGGTTATATATGTTGGATTTTAGATTATAAATATTAATTAGAAATATAAAAATATTTCCTACATAATGATATTTTATTTATATTTTTTAGACATTAAATAATTAAATTTATTTATGACACAATGATGATGAATTAATTACTATAATAGTGAAAAATTAAAATAATTGATATTATAAATACCCAAATAAATATAATATGAAACTTTTAATGAATTAAACTAATTTTCTAGGATAATATGATATATTAGGATTTATTTAATTTACTTTTTTCGAAGTAATCAATCTGTTATGAGTTTCAAAAAAATCAACTATTGAATAGTGTCAAAATTGACATAAAAGAATTCTTAAAACAAATATTATATTATTAATTGATATTAAATTCCTAAAAATCTAAGGTTCGGCCAAAAGACTTATATAATGATAGGTTCATCATTAATGGACCACTTGAGGGGTCTCTTGGATGTATATAGTAAGTTTATTAACCATATAATATAAAAATACAAAGAGACGTTGTAAAAGGTAAACTAATTAACTTAGATTTAATACTTAAAGATAAGGTTAATATAAGTACCCAAACCTGTCTAAATTCTATTTGTTGAGTTGTTTTCGACCCATACCCACCTTAAAATTTAAATAATAAACTTTTGAGCCATTAGAAACCGAATATGAATTTATTATAAATTAATATTTCTAGCTTTTCCAAAGGTGCCCCTCACCCCTTTTATAAAAGGGAACTCCTCCTTCTCATTTCTTCACACCTTAAAAGCCTTTTGGTTCGGCCAAACTCTGCCCAAATACTCTCCAAACATCCCTCACTACAACCTAGAGGCCTTAGTTTGATCATAAAGCCAACCTATGGAGCCCTTTTGATCAAATCAAAAGGAAGAACCCGAAGAAGAGGTAATGATTTCACCACCGTTTTCCAAGTTCCTTTCTTCTTCCACTTCTTCTTCATTTGTTGTTACCATTATAAAATAATAACTCCAGTATCATATATATACTGTGATGTTATTATAAATATGGTACAACCATATTTAGTATTCTATCCACCCTTTGAATAACATGTCACCATACGTGCGTACGTACGGCTTACCGTCTCCACGTCGTGGTGTAATTGTTATTCAATATATTATTATTTGGATGGGTATAATAATGAATGTGTAACTCATGTAAATAATAAATATAACATGTTAATTATTCTGTATATATGATATACCATCCATTTATATATTATTTTAATATCAAAAGAATGATATTGTCGCTCGTGCGTACGTACGGACTACCGTCTCCACGAACACGATGAGATTCATTCTCCATCGTATCCATTCAAGTATAATTATCATTTTATGGTATAAAAAATGATGTTTAAGGACTTGATATCATTATGGATATGAATAATATACAACCTATCCTTTACAAACATGGCTTACGTAACAAAACATATAAAAGAAAACAAGTAAGTTAACACCCGACACAATGATAATACTAAGATATTATTTTCAAATCAATATTAAAAGATCATATATGATATCATATTAATATATATGATTCATGTATAATTTAATAACAATTATTTCACCATTATACAGGAGGTTAACCTACCCCAACCAAGGAAAAGTACAAGGTAAGGGTTATTTCACAATCTCTTCATTATCCGAGGTTGTTTATACGTAATAATCTACTGGGATCTCTTTATCATCCACATACATGTTTCTTCAAAATGTATTTCAAAACATTTTTATTATTTACAAGAATATGGGTTAAAGTCATTTATACCCTTGTTTGACTTTTTATAAGAGTAATCTTTCCGTCGTTTTCAAAACTAGGTCCTTTTAACCTTTTCGACAGAATTAAGGTAAGAATGTTTTTTTAACTTATACGGCGAGTGAGGTTATTTTATGCCGTTATAAAATCTTCAAAGTTTTCCTTACAAGATTATAATAATATTTTCAAGAAAATGTTTTATTTTATATGGCTCTTAAATGATTTCAAAAATAGAAAGAGATATTTCTCCAAAAAAAGTGTTTTGATTTCATCTATGTCAACATCCTTTGATGGATTTTACGCTTATTTGAAGTTGATTTATTATGATACAAAACTTCTATATTGTATTGAAGGTTTTGTGATATGTTTGACTGTGGATGTGCTGTTTTTATACCATTCATAGTTTATGGTGAAATTATTGACATTTCGTATGCTATTTTTAATACGAATGTTTATGTTATGTTTAAACCTTTTCATATGGGAATGCATTGGACTTAATATGTGACGGGTGGAG
The DNA here is from genome assembly GCA_963277665.1 of Viscum album. NCBI lineage: Eukaryota > Viridiplantae > Streptophyta > Magnoliopsida > Santalales > Viscaceae > Viscum > Viscum album. The sequence goes on from CAUJRU010000803.1 coordinate 5,871, forward strand.
ACCGCTATAGCTCCTCGATGCATCGGTAGGTCTCATGAGACAAACTAGTGTCTTGGCACAAGGCCTTGAAAAAATCTTATTTGTAGTCTTGGCACGAGGCCTTGGCTATGTGGTTATGATAGTCTGGCATTATGCATTCCATCATTATGAAAGTGGTTATTGATTTTGCATGTGATTATTCGATTAGTAGAATATCCATGTGAATAAGTAAATGGAATTATTTCATTTTATTTATGCCATACCATGTTGAAAGTTCATGTTTGAAAGGATTTTGTTTTAGTTATACATTGCCTTAAATATTTATTCTTATTTATGAAAGTTTCCGCCATATTGTTATCCTTACTGGGCATTTGAGCTCACCCCTTTTCTATGTTTTATTTATCCCAGGAAGTGAAGAAGTAAATTATGAATGACCTGCAGGGATATTATGTGGGGATATGAGTGTGGATTATGGAGACAATATGTTGTTGTTGTAGTTTTTCATTTTATGATGTAATGTAAGACTTATGAATATATCTAGTGTTTCCAAGGCTACTAATCCAATCGATCTTTCGAGATTTGATCTTTCTTGTGATCATGCCAATGTTATGTAATAATGCACCAACTCTGGGTAACTAGGGTCGAGGCGTTACAATTGGTATCAGAGGAAGTTTAGTACAAACCTTGGAAGCTAGATTTAGATAAACTCTGATTAGAGCACGTAGACCTAAGATGAACTTTGAGGATTAGTATAGAACAACTTCCTAGAATTTTGGTATTGTAGAGATTTTGTGAGTTTTCCGAGCAATACATCCCTGTCTGGATACGAGCAGGTAGAGGCAGCTCTAGCACAAATGTACCTAGGGGTAATACCGAAAACACCGCTTTGAGCTAGACTCGAACGGGAACTGGTGCACGACAACGGGCCTTGCTGCACTCTTGGTTACGACACTCCCGGGGGATATGCTTAGGATAAATCTCATTTTCATTACAAATCATTTTGAAGGGATTATGAGTATATACTTCCTCAAAGAAAACATTTTTTATGATTATGGATTATATCCATAAATAGTTCAATTTATGTTAAGTGTTTTATAAGTATGGGATTATGTATTTTGATTCATAAACTAATCTAGTTTATGCCATTTTTTAGAAATGGAACCTAGTGGAAGAAATGGAAACCGTATCAATGCACGCACTCCATGTAGGGATTGCCCTCCTGCTCAAGATAATTATAGTGGAGCTGGTGATGCAACTGGTGCCGATCAGCTAATCACCATACTGGGACAACTTACTCTGGTTATGAATAATAACCTTACCCGTATGGAGCACCCTGATCCACAATGTGGAGGATCAATGTCAGATCGATTCATGAGGCAACAAACACCAACGTTCAATGGGAGTAAAAATCCCTTAGTAGCTGAGCAATGGATAAATTCCCTAGAGAAAATATTTCAGGCTTTGGGGAGCAGTGAAAGGGAAAAAGTTATCATGGCAGTTTACCGCCTCACTGGAGATGCTGATCAATGGTGGTCATTGATTCAAAACATGAAGGAAGATGATGATGTATCAAATATGGAATGGAGGGAGTTCAAAGATCTGTTTTTAAAAAAATACTTTCCTCGCGACCATTGAGCAGATATGGAAAGACAATTTCTAAGTCTGAGACAGAAGGAGGATGAGAATTTCACAAAGTATGAGGCTAACTTTATAAGGTTATAAAGGTATGATGGTGATTATATACATAACCTAAGAAGTAATATTGATCGTTTCTTTGATGGGTTAAAACCATTTCTCCATCGAGCATTAGTCTCACAATCCTTTTCGTCGTTTGAAGACATTGTCTCATGTGCTATCAAGACCGAAAAGGAATTCTCTAAGTCTTATGACTTTAAAGCAAAGAAAGAGAAGAAGAGACCTGTTGATCAATCTGGGAATGGAAATAAGGGGAAGAAGGGAAAGGTTGAATATCCATCTTGTGGTAAATGCGGGAAGAAACATCCTGGTACTTGCTTGAAGGGAATGGGAGTCTGTTACAAGTGTGGTGAAAAAGGCCACCAAGCTCGTGATTGCAAGGGGAAGAAGGAAGCTACCAACGTTCAGTGCTACAATTGCAGGGAGATGGGGCATTATGCAAATGCATGTCCTAAGCGTCAGGAGAACTTACCTCAGAAAAGGACAAGGGATCAAGGCCAGGATTATGCTATCACTACTGCTGAGGTAGAAGCTCTGAAAGACATGGTGGCAGGTAATTTAATGGTTTCCTCATGTTTAGAAAATGCATTATTTGACTCTGGATCATCGCATTGTTTCATATCTTCCCAGTTTTCTAAGAAAATTAGATATTTCCAATTTGATTTAATAAGGGAGTTTTCAGTTAAAACTCCTAAGGGAAGTATCATTGCAATAAAGTTTTGTGAATCAGTCCCCATTAGAGCACATAAATGTTCGTTATCTGCTGATCTCATCGTCATACCTATGATTGAGTTTGATATAATCCTCGGTATGGATTGGCTTTCGGACTATAATGTGAAGATTTATTGTAAGAAGAAAGAGGTTACGATTCTTGATGATAATGATAAGGAACACATTATCTTTAGAGCAGAATCGTCACCACCTAATTCTTATTTAGATCCACCCCCAGTAGCTCATCTTAATTCAATTATTGGGGAGGAAGAGAATGAAATAACTGTCGGTGAGGAAAGGAATGTTCAAATAGAGGATGTACCTGTTGTGAAAGAATTTGTAGATGTATTTCCGGAAGATTTACCTAGACATCCTCCAGAACGAGAAGTTGAGTTTTCCATTGATTTAATTCCTGGATCAAGGCCTATATCGAGGACCCCTTATAGAATGGCCACTATAGAATTAGTTGAACTAAAGAAACAACTAGAGGAATTGAGTAATAAGGGATTTATTCGCCCTAGTGTTTCTCCATGGGGAGCCCCTGTTCTTTTTGTTAAAAAGAGAGATGGATCTATGAGGTTATGTATCGACTACAGGGAGATCAATGCTATAACGATAAAGAACAAATATCCCCTACCTCGTATTGATGATTTATTTGACCAACTACATGGAGCTCAATACTTTTCAATGATTGACCTTCGATCTGGATACCATCAGTTGTGTGTGAAGAAGGAAGACATTCCGAAAACAGCATTTCGAACCAGGTACGGGAATTACGAGTTTACTGTAATGCCGTTTGGATTGACTAATGCACCCTCTGTATTCATGGATCTGATGAATAGAGTTTTCAAGGAGTATCTCGATGAATTTGTGGTTGTATTTATTGATGATATCTTGGTATACTCCAAAACCTACGAAGATCATGAAAATCACTTGCGCATTATCTTGAAGACTCTAAGGAGGCATTAATTATATGGGAAGTTTAGCAAGTGTGAATTCTGGCTTCAGGAGATTTCCTTTCTTGGCCATATTGTCTCTAAATATGGAATCTCTGTTGATCCTTCTAAGACCAAGGCAATCCAAGAATGCCCAACACCTACGAGTATAACTGAGGTACGTAGTTTTATTGGTTTGGCAGGTTATTATCGACGTTTCGTCCAGAATTTTTCCCGATTGGCTAACCCATTAACAAAGCTCACACGTAAAGGGGTTAAATTTGTTTGGAAAAAAGAGTGTGAAGAATGTTTTGAAGAACTGAAGAGAAGATTAGTCAATGCTCCTATATTGACTCTACCATTGGGGAATGATGGTTTCGTTATTTATAGTGATGCATCAATGAAAGGACTTGGTTGTGTCCTTATGCAGAATGATAGAGTTATTGCCTATGCATCACGACAGTTGAAAATTCATGAACAAAACTATCCTACCCATGATCTCGAGTTAGCATCTATGATCTTTGCTTTGAAGATATGGAGGCACTACCTCTATGGTGAAAAATGTGAGATTTATACTGATCACAAGAGTTTGAAGTATATTTTCTCACAAAAAGAACTCAACATGAGGCAAAGGAGATGGCTTGAATTACTCAAGGATTATGATTGCACGATACACTACCACCCGGGGAAAGCAAACAAGGTGTCAGATGCTTTGAGTAGAAAAGACCATGGAGTTTTGGACAATATGAGAATTGAAAGGGATCCAATTTTCATGGATCTAGTGAAGATGGACATGGGAATAACCAGGGAAGGTGAAACATAAATAATTTTTCAAATGGTTGCCAAACCATCTTTACTAAAAAGGATTAAGAGTTCTCAGACCAATGATGAAGAATTTCAAAAGAAGATTAAAGCTGTGAATGATGGGAGATTGAGAGACTTTGTGTATGAAGATGGAATTTTGAAATTCGGGAAGAGGCTTTGTGTTCCCGATTTACCTGATCTAAAAAGGGAATGGTTGGATGATGCTCGTAGTTCAAATTTCTCTATACACCCTGGGAGCACGAAAATGTATAAAGATTTGAAGGAACATTTTTGGTGGGACAACATGAAGAGGGAGATTGCTGATTTTGTGTCAAGATGTATGGTTTGTCAACAAGTGAAAGATGGAAGGCAACAGCCTGGAGTAGTCATGCAACCTCTTCCCATACCGGAGTGGAAATGGGACAATATTACGATGGACTTTGTCATGGGGCTACCAAAGACTCCTAGAAGGAACGATGCAATATGGGTTATTGTTGATAGTCTTACCAAGTCAGCACATTTTCTTGCTATAAGAGAAGATCTACCCCTGGAACGTCTAGAAAGACTATATATTAATGAAGTTGTGAGACTTCATGGAGTACCCTTATCGATTGTTTCTGATCGTGATCCCCGTTTTACTTCAAGATTTTGGAAAAGTCTTCAGAAATCCCTGGATACTAGACTTCATTTGAGCACTGCTTACCACCCTCAGACAGATGGACAATCAGAACGGACTATTCAGACCTTAGAAGACATGTTGAGATCTTGCTCACTTGACTTTCAGGGTATGTGGGATCAATATTTACCACTGGTAGAATTTTCCTATAACAATAGCTTCCATTCGAGTATTCAGATGGCACCATATGAAGCGTTATATGGAAAGAGATGTCATACACCAACCTGTTGGGATAACATTGGTGAAAGAAAACTTGTAGGCCCAGAACTGGTGGAGGAAACGGTGGAAAAGGTGAAAGTAATCCAAAATCACATCAAAGCAGCTCAAAGTAGGCAGAAGAGCTATGCCGATAATCGAAGGAAGGATTTTGAATTTCAAGTCAGTGATCATGTTTTCCTGAAGGTATCTCCATGGAAGGGAGTCATACGTTTTGGTAAGAAAGGTAAATTGAGTCCCAGGTACATCAGACCTTTCTAAATTCTAGAACGAATTGGGGCTGTAGCTTACCGATTGGCAATACCGCCAAGTCTCTCCAAAGTTCACGATGTGTTCCACGTATCTCTGTTGAGGAAATACATGCCTGACCCAACCCATGTACTCACCTATGAGGAATTAGAACTGGAACCCGATATTTCCTATTGTGAAGAGCCCGTCAGGATTCTTGATACGAGAGAACAAGTACTGAGAAACCGGACGACGCGTCTGGTAAAAGTTTTGTGGAGAAACCATAAGATGGAAGAGGCAACGTGGGAACCCGAGGAACTTATGATGAAGAAACACCTGAGTATTTTCATGCGGTAGTATTCTAGAAATTTTGAGGATGAAATTATTTGAAGGAGGGGAGAATGTAACACCCCAAGCTTCTATGGCACGCTTCTCTTTGAATAATGCGATAGCGTGTGTTGTACGCAACACCGAGTTCTAACAACCAATCAAACTAGCTGTTATGAATAGTAATACCTACTTTTTGAAATTATATATATTTTATATTTTAAAATGGACTTCATTATTGGATTCGGAATATCGAATTTAGCCTAAGGTGAAATTTTGGTACATTTGGATAAGTTTCATATTTTGATGAATAGTGAAAATTACTAAATTTTAATTAAAAACAACTTTTTTAATCAAAATAATTAATAATGATAAATTATGAATTTGAGTGGTTTTAAAGTATATTTAGAATATATTTTTACCATTTAATATAATTTTGGTCATTGGACATAATTTTACAATTAAACCGAACATAAACAAGTGTCAATCTTTTGATAGTTATTATCTCTTAAAAACACGCTTTTTGTTTTGACAGCGGGAATTAATTTTAAATTAATTTCTGCCACTTCTGTGTTTTGAATTTAGAAAAATGGATTCCATATTTGGAATCAGGATTTACAAATTGTGTAAATAGGTAACTTTTATTTTTAGACATTTTGAATAATTACTGTGGTAAATATTTTATTTACCATGGTTAAGGATAAATCTGGTAAATAAGGGTTAAAAAATAATATTATAATAATACTAAATTACCGTAAAACATGTCCTAGACTTATTTGTTGATAAATTTTCGACCATAGGCATCTTTGGGTCTATTTTGGGACCCCATGGTGCCACTTGTAGGTGATAGGGACACTTGTTTTTAATTAAGTTAAATTGAATACAAAAATGACACAAGCATATATCTTTTAGAAAAACAATTTTTAAATAGGGTTATATATGTTGGATTTTAGATTATAAATATTAATTAGAAAGATAAAAATATTTCCTACATAATGATATTTTATTTATATTTTTTAGACATTAAATAATTTAATTTATTTATGACACAATGATGATGAATTAATTACTATAGTAGTGATAAATTAAAATAATTGATATTATAAATACCCAAATAAATATAATATGAAACTTTTAATGAATTAAACTAATTTTATAGGATAATATGATATATTAGTATTTATTTAATTTACTTTGTTCGAATTAATCAATCTGTTATGAGTTTCAAAAAAATCAACTATTGAATAGTGTCAAAATTGACATAAAAGAATTATTAAAAAAAATAATATATTATTAATTGATATTAAATTCCAAAAAATATAAGGTTCGGCCAAAAGACTTATATCATGATAGTTTCATCATTAATGGACCACTTGGGGGGTCGCTTGGATGTATATAGTAAGTTTATTAACCATATAATATAAAAATACAAAGAGACATTGTAAAAGTTAAACTAATTAACTTAGAGTTAATACTTAAAGATAAGGTTAATATAAGTACCCAAACCTGTCTAAATTAAATTGGTTGAGTTGTTTTCGACCCATCCCCACCTTAACATTTAAATAATAAACTTTTGAGCCATTAGAAACAGAATATGAATTTATTATAAATTAATATTTCTAGCTTTTCCAAAGGTGCCCCTCACCCCTCTTATAAAAGGGAAATCCTCCTTCTCATTTCTTCACACCTTCAAAGCCTTTTTTTTCGGCCAAGCTCTGCCCAAATACTCTCCCAACATCCCTCACTACAACCTAGAGGCCATAGTTTGATCATAAGGCCAACCTAAGGAGCCCTTTTGATCAAATCAAAAGGAAGAACCCGAAGAAGAGGTAATGATTTCACCACCGTTTTCCAAGTTCCTTTCTTCTTCCACTTCTTCTTACTTTGTTGTTACCATTCTAAAATAATAACTCCAATATCATATATATACTGTGATGTTATTATAAATATGGTACAACCATATTTAGTATTCTATCCACCCTTTGAATAACATGTCACCATACGTGCGTACGTAAGGCTTACCGTCTCCACGTCGTGGTGTAATTGTTATTCAATATATTATTATTTGGATGGGTATAATAATGAATGTGTAACTCATGTAAATAATAAATATAACATGTTAATTATTCTTTATATATTATATACCATCCATTTATATATTATTTTAATATCAAAAGAATGATATTGTCGCTCGTGCATACGTACGGACTACCGTCTCCACGAACGCGATGAGATTCATTCTCCATCGTATCCATTCAAGTATAATTATCATTTGATGATTTAAAAAATGATGTTTAAGGACTTGATATCATTCTGGATATGAATAATATACAACCTATCCTTTAAAAACATGGCTTACGTAACAAAACATATAAAAGAAAACAAGTAAGTTAACACCCGAAACAACGATAATACTAAGATATTATTATCAAATCAATATTAAAAGATCATATATGATATCATATTAATATACATGATTCTTGTATAATTTAATTACAATTATTTCACCATTATACAGGAGTTTAACCTACCCCAACCAAGGAAAAGTACAATGTAAGGGTTATTTCACAATATCTTCATTATCCGAGGTTGTTTATACGTAATAATCTACTGGGATCTCTTTATCATCCGCATCCATGTTTCTTCAAAATGTATTTCAAAACATTTTTATTATTTACAAGAATATGGGTTAAAGTCATTTATACCCTTGTTTGACTTTTTATAAGAGGAATCTTTCCGTCATTTTCAAAACAAGGTCCTTTTTAACCTTTTCGACAGAATTAAGGTAAGAATGTTTTTTTAACTTATACGGCGAGTGCGGTTATTTTCTGCCGTTATAAAATCTTAAAAGTTTTCCTTACAAGCTTATAAGAATATTTTCAAGAAAATGTTTTATTTTATTTGGCTCTTAAATGATTTCAAAAATAGAAAGAGATATTTCTCCAAAAAGTGTTTTGATTTCATCTATGTCAACATACTTTGATGGATTTTACGCTTATTTGAAGTTGATTTATTATGATACAAAACTTCTATATTGTATTGAAGGTTTTGTGATATGTTTGACTGTGGATGTGCTATTTTTATACCATTCATAGTTTATGGTGAAATTATTGACATTTCGTATGCTATTTTTAATACGAATGTTTATGTTATGTTTAAACCTTTTCATATGGGAATGCATTGGACTTAATATGTGATGGGTAGAGCCCGCTATAGATCCTCAATGCATCGGTAGGTCTCATGAGAAAAACTAGTTTCTTGGCACAAGGCCTTGACAAAATCTTATTTGTAGTCTTGGTACGAGGCCTTGGCTATGTGGTTATGATAGTCTGGAATTATGCATTCCATCATTATGAAAGTGGTTATTGATTTTACATGTGATTATTCGATTAGTAGAATATCCATGTGAATAAGTAAATGGCATTATTTCATTTCATTTATTCCATACCATGTTGAAAGATCAAGTTTGAAAGGCTTTTGTTTTAGTTATACATTGCCTTAAATGTTTATTCTTATTTATGAAAGTTTCCGCTATATTGTTATCCTTACTGGGCATTTGAGCTCACCCCTTTTCTATGTTTTATTTCTCCCAGGAAGTGAAGAAGTAAATTATGAATGACCTGCAGGGATATTATGTGGGGATATGAGTGTGGATTATGGAGACAATATGTTGTTGTAGTAGTTTTTCATTTTATGATGTAATGTAAGACTTATGAATATATCTAGTGTTTCCAAGGCTATTAAACCAATCGATATTTCTAGATTTGATCTTTATTGTGATCATGACAATGTTATGTAATAATGCACCGACTCTGGGTAACTAGGGTCGGGGCGTTACAACTCTGAGCTACATTGATAAATTATTGAATCAACTACACTTGCTCTAATGTATCTTGCATGAGACTTGGTCCCACCAAATTTGACTCACCTACCACCATCAAAACTATAGGTGATCTGAAAATCCTATAATAAAGATCCTATTATGGTAAAATATGTAACATTTACTGATAACAATTGTTATAGGAGGATTACACCAAAGATAGGGGATTATCCCAAGACCCATCAAAGTCAATGACACTTGCACTTAGCATATCCTCGAGTACATGAATTGTATGCTCCGACTACCCATTTATCTATGGGTGAAAATCCATACTCAATAAAACATGTGTACCAAGTGCCTTTAGTAAAACCTTCTAGAAGAGTGAATTAAATCATGAGTCACTATCCAAAACAATATTCCATGGAACTATGTGAATATGTACAATATCCCGAACATACATTTCTCCTAACTACTCAACTGAGAAATCCTCCTCTATAGGAAAGAAATGTGCTACACTAGGAAAACGATCTAAAATCACACAAATAGTGTCATTCTTACATGTCATCCTCAAGAGACCCACAACAAATTCTATTGTCATATCATCCCATTTCCATTCTAGAAGGGGAAATGATTGTAATAACCCACCATGTATTTTATGCTCATCCTTCACCTGATGACATGTGTAAAATCATGTAACGAACCCTTATATCAAAATTTTCATGTCAGGAAACCAATAATATCATCATAGGTCACAGTAAATTCTGGTCACACATAGATGTACCAACCACTTTGAGGCATGAAATTCATGCATCAACTCCTCCGCATAATTATATGAAAAATAACCAGATTCTTGACATATATGATCTCATATTCCTTCATTTATGCTCCAATAAAAAGGTGACTCCCCGCCTTCAAGGATTTCCCACAAGGTCAACCACTCTAGATCCTCATACTTTCTGTATCTAATCTATCTCAAATGTAAATACTCAACTAAAACTAATACGAGAGTCATCTTCTCGTAACTCTCTTAAACCATTTCATGCTTGTCAGTTAGTAAAGTCATCATATTCCACTCAACACTAGACTCCTGAACTGGATGAGTTTGAATTATCCTTCTCAAAGTGTTATCCACGTTGTTTCCCTTCATGGGCATATATGATGGCTCAAAATCAAATCATTGCATATGCTAAACCCATATTCGATGTCAAAGATTCGAATATCACTATGAAAAGATGTGCTTCATGATCCTGTGATCCGTATACAACGTAAAATTTTATTCCAACAGATAATGTCACCAAAACATAAAAGAATAAACATATACTTCTATCTCAAGGTCATGTGTAGGGTAATTCTATTCATGTTTCCCCAAATGATGCGACACATACTCCACTACTAGATCACCCTATTTTAAAATTTCTCCAGGTCTAATCATAGTAGTGTCATAAAACACTGTGTAACAATCACATGAATCAGGTTAGATCAAGATTCCTACTGATGGATGGAACTTATTTAGATCCTAGAAATCACTCTAACATACTACAGACTATTCAAACATTACTCCCATATTGTTAAATTTTGAAACTGGTGCTTCCAAATGGGAAAGTACTAAATGAACCTCTAATAATATCCAACTAAACTCAAAAATATATGGATATCAAAAACATTCATTAGATAATCCCATGAAACTACATCCTAAACCTTCTTCTAGTCCACTAACACACCTACCTCCGATATGATGTGAACAAAGAAGATTACCTAACCAATCTAAAAATAACACTTAGATAGCATAGAATATAGCTGATGCTCCCTCAGTGTACTCAAGATTCTATCAAGATGATGTCCATGATCATCTTGAGTCTTGTATTACACCAATATTTCATTCACAGAAACTACCAAAAACTGATCTAGGTATGGATGGAATATTCTGTTACTTAAGGTCATAAACACTTCTGGTGAATTCATCAACCCAAACAACATTACAAAAAACTCAAAAAGTCCGTACTTGCTTCTGAAAGTTGTTAAAGGTATATCAGAAGTTCTAACTCTCAACTGATGATACCCATATCTCAAGTCAATATTAGAGAAAATAGAAGCTCTTATAATGTGGTAAAATAGATTAATAATGTGTAGAAGAGGATACTATTTCTTTACTTTCATTCGGTTTAACTTCGGATAGTCAACACACAGGCGTAGAGTTCTATCATCCTTATTAGCAAACAAGACTATATATCCCCAATGTGGCATACTCGGTGGGATAAACCCCTTATCCTCCAACTCTTTCAGCTGATTTGTGAGCTCTTGAATCTCTTTGGGTTCCATTGTGTATGGTGTACTAGAAATTGGGTCAGCTCCTGACAAGATTTCAATAGTAAATTTCACACCTCTCTCTTGTAGAATTCTTGATAAATATTCAAGAAACTCATCCTGAAACTAGTCCACCACATGTGGAAATACATTATTATTTATAGATCTATCATCTAGAAACAAATTAGTATCCCAGGTATTATTCTCTCCTAGTTGATGATGAATTGGCCCTACATGGACCACCTTGATATCCCACACTCAACAGTGAATATAATTGTCACCCTCCCGAGACATAAAATTCACTCTCCTTCGGTAACAATCTACATGGGCTATGTATTCTACTAACCTATCTATACACATAATTAGGTAGGATCCTGACATTTCATGGTTGTATTGATCCCATAGAAAATGATACTCTCCAAATTTGAGAGGAAACCCCTTGAAAAAAATTATTTCCCAACCATACTCTCATAGGTGTGTCCATCATCAACACTTCTCTCATGAACTCCACCTCCAGGCTAAAACCATTCTCATGTTTTGATGAAATAAAGGAATGAGAGGGACAAGTTTCAAATAAGGAACTAGCTATCATATAAGTTACACGAATAGTACCTCTCACTATCAACAACCTAGCCTCACACTCCATAAGTGTAGTTTGAATGGCATGCAAATGTCTTGCCTCTCTTCCATATGATCTTGTCTGAACGACCCCTATTGCACCACTCTATTGATACAAGAGATATTTCCCATAAGCACTACATCAACTTCCTCTAATTCCTCTTCTAGTAGACCCCCCAACTATAAGACTGGTATCATTTAGAATATCCCCTTCCCACACCCGAATTTTGTCAAGATCCTCCATCACTACACGTCTATCATGGGTTTCTATTGAGCTTCTACAAATGTCACACCCTAATGCAAGATCGGAACTCTACCATTGGTTATGGGAACTGTCTACAAAAGTTTCCTGAACTGCCACATTGGTGATAGATCACTCAATTATGATCCCAAGAAAATGATCCCTCTATCCAGACACTAAGCTTTCCAATACCTTAGCTAATTTTTTCATAACGATGCTTCCTCCTCTCAAAAGTCACAATTCATTATCATCTAGTAGCAACCATCTATCCTACACTAGAATCCTACATCAAGTTCTGCTTAGCTATGAGAGCTTGATCAAACACCTCAGAAAAATTATTTAACCTAAATAGGTTAACATGGGTCTTAATATTACCATTAAGTTCATCTGAGAAATGCATTGTCGTATTTGTCTCATCCCCTACCAATGATGGAGAAATGTGTTGGAAGTCTATAAAACATATAGCATAGTCCATCACAGACATTATCAACTATGTTAACCTTATTATTTTTTCTTTTATCTCTTCCATCAACATCTTTGAATAGAAGTGATCAAAAACATATCCATGAATTACATCCATAACATAAAATCAGCATGTCCAGTCTGAGCATGAACATTCCACCAATGCTTCACTAATACTCATTTAATATTAGTATCCAACCTGACCCTCTTCTCAGAATGAGTCTACAAATGCTCAAGTATATTCTATAAGGACACAATCCAGAACTCAAATCTCTCAGTTCCACCCTCTTCTGTAGAATTCGGTGGGTGATACAATTGGAACCCCCCATCATGTCAGACATTCTCATCAAAACCTTCTCTGCGGCTCTTTGCATAAACTGCATGAGGTGAGAAAATTTTCCATGGAACTACTCTCCTGCTTCCTCACCCTACAATATTGCTTCCATAGGTTGCACTACTGGTGGAGAATATCCTTCCATAACCTCTAGTCAACCAATAAACAAGCATCGTCATTGAGGAATATATCTACAATATCAAACATGTATCCAAGGACACATAACACAACTTTATCACATTTATGTAAGATGATGATCACAAAAATATACAACATGTTTTTCCCTCAAATGTCTCCACCCATCTAAAACCATGGTGATATCAAAAACCTTAACCATTCTACACCTCGGTCAGGATTAACAAAGGCTAAACTCATTCTCATAATAATGTTTCTAATTAAATACCCATGTATTCTCCTATTGCATAATTTTACAATAATTATCAATTGCACAATAGGCACAATTTTCAATTTAATTTTACAAGCATGGAAAACAGTTCAAGTTAAACAACTTACCCATAACAAATTTCCCTATACATTACTAAAATGATGCAATTAACAGTAATAGAGAGCTCTTATAAGGATTCATTCAACTCAAATCACATGATATATCGATCCATGAGTGAAATATCAAAAAATCTATGAAACAAAATCACATCACAAAACAGGTGTGTCACCCAAGGTGAAATAATATTCAACTGTAACAAAAAAAAAATATAACAAAAATCCCACCATGGACACTTGGGTTCTCCCCCATGCATGGGTTAGCTACTCCCATTCATGAACTTATACCAAGGCATGACTCTTCCAATTCTTCTTCCTACCTCTCCCAAAAAATAAAAAAAATGAAAATAATAGAAATTTAGGCTTTGATACCACTTTGTAGCATCCCATCTCAGGTACCACACCCTGTTGCCCCAATTCGATTAGTCACAAGACCACAAGAATGACTCCCCATACTCCAGAGGCTACCAACTAGAAGCAACAGTCTAATATCAGTCATGGGGAGACTATACCCACTTTATCAGAGTAATACACCAGTGGAAATAAATAAACAATAACTAAATGTCATATAATCATAACCATGATAATACCATTATAAAAAATGACCAAAACTAAAAGTATAATATCATGTCTAAAAAGAAAAATATGTCATGGGAATGTATGTTCCAGGTGTCAAAATGAAACTCAACACTAAGAAACTGAGAACTCTCATGTAGGCCCTAAAATACATCTGGTTCCCTCATGCATGATCACGACTCATCCATCTAACATAGGTCATTTTCCCTTACCATGTCCTATAAACAAGTAGTCTATTCAAGTACCAATCAGACAGTCCGAGTAGGGTGTGAGTACAACCCAGTAAGCCACCAACAACAATGTCTAAAATTATATCCAGTAAAATAATAGTGTATTAATATATATAAATAATAAGTCACAATGTATAAATAAATAGTTATCACATTATCAAATACATTTTATTTAACTACATAAATCAATGAGTTCCCTCTAGACGCCCATGCATCAATAACTATTTCATCCCATTCCAGTTTCTGAACTATCCCAAAGGGATATCATGTAATATAATTCCCATGTCTCCATTCATTATCACAATTGAAAATATGAATTCCATTGTTACCATTCAACATTTCTTAGCACACTAAGGTATTTTGATGCATCAAACCCTATCCCACACACAATTATCAGATGTGAATGAAATTTTTACCATTCAACATTACTTATCAAAGCATAGAATTTTGATATAGAAGAATCTATCCCACATGTAAAGACCTGTAAAATTCAAAGAATTTTTTTTTAATTTTCTTTGAAATTTTACAAGAACGCGGTTTCTAACGGCACCTGATTCCGAGGCCCAGAGTGCCCGGAATCATTTTCCGAAGTTTGGCTCGAGTACGTTCAGTGAACGAATGAGCGGGAATTTATAACTTTTGAACCGGTTCCTGGAATCAAATTCCGAGGGCACTGATGAACTCGCAGCGCCGATATTCGCTTAAGGAGACCTTTTCCGAGGTTGCTTTTATTGCGGGTTGAGAGTTAGTTTTTGGGAATTTAGAATAAGTTAAATAAAAATTGTGGAATACAAATTTTTATTTTAACTTGTTGGTTAACTTCTCCCAAAGGGAGTTAGAGGTGGGACCCACATCCACTTAACCTCTCTTGGGAGGATTAAGTGTGGTGGGGCCCACACGAAGCATAACTCTTCATCTTCTCTTTTAAAACTCGCAATAACCCCTCTTTAATTAACTTGACAAGTTGGGTTATTAAATGGGTGGAGTTGTTTTATTTCAAACCTTTGAATTTCAAAATGGTTTGGTTGTGTAAATAAAATAAGACCTTAGATTATTTTATTTGGGTTAGAATTCTCTAGACAATCTTGAGAGAATTTGGATCCTTCTTCTTCTTCTTCTTCAAGCTTTGACGAAGAACGCAGAGAACCTACAAACATCGACGAAGAACGCCACGTTTTCGGGAATCGTCTTCCGCGACGCAATACCCGCGACACCGACGACGCCTTCTTCCACGTCATCTCTTTCGCGACGATTTCCCGCGATGAAATCGTCTTCAAAGAACTTCGAATCCTCGCTTCACGACATCGACGTCCTTCTTCCGTGACGCCGACCACCGTGACGCGTCTTCCGTGGGTCGTTGACGATCATCGTTCTTGAAATAGAGGTAGGGGTTTGTTGTTGGTTATTTATTTATTCTCGTTCTTGGTTCTAGCATGAAAAACTTGAGGATAAATGTTTAAGTGTTATCATCTAACGAGAGGGGGGGCGGACCGCACAAACACGGCTGAATCCCCCCTCCGTTCTCGAATATTATTATTTTTCTTGTGGATGAACGAGATGGCGTGGTGCCGTCGCACCACGTGGGAATCGCACGGCTATAGTTGCGCGGCGCCGTCGCGCCGCTCCGCGGGAAGATTATCAAGAACGCGACGCCGTCGCTCCGCATCGAAGGAAACCGAAGGCGCCGCGGCCGGAGCGGGGCCGCGGCGGAGGGGCGCGGTGCCGTCGCACCGCGCCGGATGACGAAGGCCGCGGCCGGTTCCAGGCCGCGGCGGAACGGGAAGACCGGCGGCCAGCCGGGCCGCCGGTGTCGGAAGCCGGAAAGGGGACCGGCCTTGCCGGTCCCGTTGAGGTAGGACCGGCCGGCCAGGTCAGGCCGGCCGGAAGGGAGAAGAACCGGGGGAATTAATTCCCCCGGCTGGCCAAAACCGGCCCCCCATAATGGGGGGGGCGGGGGGCGGTTACACCAAGGGGGGGGGGGGGGCAGCGCCCCCCCGTTTTTCTCAAAGGAAGGCCCCCACATGAGGGGGGGGGGGGGGGGCGGTTTCTCCAAGGCGCGGCATCAAGCCGCGCCGCCAGCTGAAGGAAAGCGGGGGCTTTGCCCCCCGCGCGTGGCGCCCGAGCGGCGCCGCGGCCGCGCCGCCGCGCCGGACCGCGCCGCCATGCCGGGCCGCACCGGACCGCACTGCCGGCCGGGCCGACCCAAGGGGGGGTCGGGGCGGGTCGGCCCGGACCCGGACCCCCCATTTTCGAATCGACTTCGGTCTTTTGCCCATAACTTGAGCTAAGGATCTCTGATTGAAGAACCGTCCCCGGTGATGTGATCCTTGGATCGAGATGATCGATTTGGTATATCGCACTCAATGTTTCGGAATACTTTGAGTTCGGCCGGGTTGGTTCGTACACGAAACCAACCGGGCCTTCGGAGCGGAAACGCACATATCTTGAACTACGGACGTCCGATTGACGTTCCATCAGTTTTGTTGAGTTCCTCTTAGTGAGACAGATATTTTGGCATACTCCGCCCAAGGTTTGGACGCAGGTGGAGTACGGTCGGGTTGGTTTTGCCTTAAAAAACCAACCGGGCCCCTGGGACGAAAAAGCCAATAACTCTCAGACCGGGCGTCCGATTGAAGCGCCATCTGTTGCGTTGAGTTCCTGTTGACGATACAGAACTTTTGGATACATCAACTCTGGACTTTGTGACAGTTGATGTATCAGCCTCTCGGCTCGTGGAGCGGACCCTCCCGAACGAGCTTGCTGTGTGCGGGAACCCTAGTGCTGGCTGCGACTGTAACTGCTACTGCTACTGCTACCACTACCGTGACTACGACGACGACAGTACAGAGATCCTTGGTGGATTTGACGACGACTACAGCACTCAGCCATCCTACGTGGATCAGTGCTACAGGTCCTGTGTGGGCCCGATCCTGTGTGGGTCCGATCCTGTGTGGGTCATTGCGCTCAGCGGTCCTGTGTAAACCAACACCTACAAGTCCTGTGTGGGCCCGATCCTGTGTGGGTCTTTGCGGGGGTTAGTTACCTATCGATCCTTCGTGGGTCCGATGAATTAGATGGATCAGAGATCATCTTTATCGTCTTTTGATGAAGTATACCTGTGTGAGCTGAATCCTGTTGCTATCCTGTGTGGATTGTGTTGTACAATCCTGTGTGGATTTCGTTTTGCTTTCCTGTGTGGAATACGTTTACTTTCCTGTGTGGACTGAGTTTTACATGGGCTCGAAAGTTGGAGCGTATTGGAATTGATGACTTGGGTATATGTATGGGCAGATACCTAAGCAGTGTCGGTTGTTACTTCGTGATTGTATCCTTCCTTTTTGGTTTATCCTTTGTGGATTTTGGGAGACCTTCATGGGTCTGAGGGTCCCTACTGAGTAGCTTATACTCACCCCTGCACGGGCTATGCCCGCACTACGTTGTGTTGGTTTCAGATGACAGACAGCGTTGATTGTGGTTGAGGCTTGCAGAGCAGGACGGTACCTGGAGGTGGACCACTGGGCGGGACGTACTCAGAGCGGACGGTGGGACCCGTGGAGCAGTGGAGCTATCTATACCTACCCTTCAGATGGGATTTCCAGTGGACAGCTCGGTGTAGCGGCTTTTACTTTACTGTTGTTGTTTTTCCTTTCGAGTTTTACTTTACTTTCAGTTTGGGTTTGTATACTGGCCCATTTACTTTTCTGCACTTTCAGTTGTACTCTGTTTTTACTTAGTGTTTACTTTTCCGCTTGCTTACTCTGTGGTGTTTTTTTACTTTTCAAAGGCAATGCCTTCCCTTTTTACTGGGAATTACACCTTAGTGCTAGTCGCCAGCCCCTGGCCTATGGAAGGCGGGCTTGTGGTAGTCACGGCACGGGCCCCGAGGGCGGGTCGTAACAAATTGGTATCAGAGGAGTTCGGTTCTACCGTGAACTCTGATCTTTTCTATGTGAACCAATAATGTTTAGCGTATTGTGTGTGGTTATCAGTCCGGGGAGTCCAGTGTTGGTGCGGCGGCCGACATATCCGTACACCAGGACCCTGACTTCTGATTTCCGACTTAATGCACGAAAACATTGATTGTGTGTATGTTTCAAAGTTTTCTTTGTGATTACTTTATATCATCTCACTAGGTATACTGTTATGACCATTGCGCACCTGTTTCCTTTTCAGGATGGCCCCACGATGGCAGCGAGCTAGGGTTCCGAGAGTCGAGCGTGACGACAGCCCACCGAGCGACGAAGCCTCGGTGTAGGGCCCTTTGTCAGTAGTGGCACCGGCGGTAGCTCTACCCGTCGAGCCACCGATGCTTCCAGCACCAACTGCTGATGATGCACGTCGCCTTGGAGCTCTGAACGAGTTCCAGCACCAGCGACCGCCTCGGTTCCGTGGGGAGACGGACCCCCAGGCAGCAGAGGACTGGCTGGAGGCAGTGGTATGAGTTTTTTGGCTAGTGAGGACACCTGCAGACCTCATGGTGATCCTCGCTACGAGCCTACTGCACGCAGCAGCGGGCCGATGGTGGAGATTGATGCTCCAGGTGCACGATGAGGCATCTCTACTTTGGACGGACTTTGAGAGCCTCTTCCGCTCGGAGTTCGTCCCATCCACCCTTCGTGCGGTGCGTATCCAGGAGCTTCTTCAGTTGCGGCAGGGCAGCATGACGGTCGCTCAGTACTCGGCGAGATTTACTGATCTCTCACGCTACTCGACCGACATGGTACGAGACCCATTCTTCCGGGCCCGGACCTTCGAGCAGGGTTTGAGACACAAGATCAGGGCATCACTGATCTCCCTCAGCATACTGACTCAGACAGGAGTACTGGAGCGGGCCCTTTTGATTGAGAGCTTCCTTGCTGAGCCTACACCAGCGCCGAGACCCACCGTAGGGTGGCACGTGGCAGAGTCATCTGCAACAGGCAGTCGACGGATGACTCAAGGGTTTAGGCAGACCAGACCTTCAGGGAGACGACCTCAGGACACTGGCTCAGCAGTGCGGGGCACACAGCGAGGAGCCAGTCTTTCGAGAGGCAGACAGTGTTACTTGTGCAGCGGGCAGGGCCACATGGCTCGTGACTGCCCGACCCGCGGTGCCGAGGAGCAGCAGACGGTTGAGGGACCACCGAGGCAGAGGCAGTGGGTCGACCGTGGCGATCCGCAGGGAGGAGGCGGACGAGGCAGCAGGTGGTGGGCGACGCTTTGAGGCTCTTCCACCACCACCACCAGGAGGTCCACCCCGACCACAGGGAGCAGGCGGGCAGAGACAGGCACAGCTCCAGGAAGTAGAGGCCTACGACCACGGCACACCCGAGATGATTCAAGGTACTATCTGTGTCTATTCCACCCTTGCTGCAGTTCTTATAGACACAGGAGGGAGTCAATCATTCATAGTCGCTGCCCTTGTTCGGAGCTCGGAGATTCCGACAGAGCCGTTGGCTCGATCCATACGGCTAGAGACTCCTACGGGAGTAGACTCGACGATTACGCACTGGTGCCGGCAGTGTGAGCTTACTCTAGGAGGAGAGAGATTCGGCTGGGATCTTCTTGTAGCAG
Source organism: Viscum album (assembly GCA_963277665.1). Classification (NCBI taxonomy): domain Eukaryota; kingdom Viridiplantae; phylum Streptophyta; class Magnoliopsida; order Santalales; family Viscaceae; genus Viscum; species Viscum album. Next base: position 26,081 of record CAUJRU010000803.1, read on the forward strand.
CGTCGAGGCCTTACGACGTCATCTTGGGCATGGATTGGCTATCTACGGTCCATGCACAGATTAACTGTTTTAGGCGCAAGGTGCGATGTGTACGCACCGACGGGAGCAGGTTCACCTTCACCGGCGAGAAGGGAGCCTTTGCAGCACAGGATGGAATTCCGAAGAGGAGTGGAAAACCCTTCACTCATCAGTTGGATAGCCTCATCCTTGGATATGTTGACGTGCGGAGTCCTGGTTTTCCTGCAGTGGTGGATCAGTTTGCGGACGTTTTTCCCGACGACGTTCCAGGGATACCTCCTCGTAGAGAGGTAGACTTTTATATTGACCTGTACCCTGGGACAGCCCCGATATCCACTCCAGCATATCGGATGGCCCCCGCCGAGCTTCGAGAGCTACGGGTACAGTTGGAGGACTTTCAGGGCAAGGGGTTTATCCGACCCAGTGTTTCACCCTGGGCTTCCCCAATATTGTTCGCCAAGAAGGCGGACGGAAGCTTGCGACTTTGTGTTGACTATCATCGCCTGAACCAGGTGACAGTGAGGAACAAGTATCCACTACCGAGGATTGATGACCTCTTTGATCAGCTCAAGGGAGCACGGTGGTTCTCAAAGATAGACCTCAGGTCAGGCTATCATCATCTTAGAGTCAGAGACGAGGACGTGTAGAAGACGGCCTTCAGATGTCGGTATGGCCACTATGAGTTCTTGGTTATGCCTTTCGGTGTAACCAATGCTCCAGCAGTGTTAATGGCCCTCATGAACAGGATATTTCAGCCATACCTTGATCGGTTTGTCATGGTCTTCATTGACGACATTCTGATTTACTCTACGACTGAGGAGGAGCACGCCTATCACTTGCGAGTTGTACTAGACACACTCCGAGAGCACCAGCTTTATGGTAAGCTCTCGAAGTGCCAGTTCTGGATACGTGAGGTCCACTTCTTGGGACACGTTATCTCTGAGGCGGGAGTTGCAGTGGATCCTGCGAAGATCGAGGCTGTGTTAGCATGGGAGCCACCCAGGAGCGTGACTGAGGTTCGGAGTTTCTTGGGACTAGCTGGATACTATCGGAGATTCGTGCCAGACTTCTCTAGAGTTGCGGCACCACTCACAGCTTTGATGAAGAAGGGGAAACCCTTCGTGTGGTCATACAGATGTCAGCAGATCTTCCAGGAGTAGAGACAGAGATTGACTAGCACGCCTATCTTGAGGTTTCCTGAGGAGGGAGTAGGGTACGTAGTCTACTGCGATGCATCAAGGACCGGACTCGGATGTGTTCTGATGCAGGAGCGGGCAGTGATCGCCTATGGATCACGTCAGTTGAGGCTGCATGAGCAGAATTACGCTACCCATGACCTGGAGTTAGCAGCAGTGGTCTTCGCTCTGAAGACATGGCGACATTACCTGATGGGCGAGCGTTTTACAGTCTTTTCTGATCATCAGAGTCTCAGGTATATCTTCTCACAGAAGTACCTGAACCTGAGACAGCGGCGATGGATCGAGTTCCTCCAGGACTACGACTTTGAGATAGTCTATACTCTTGGAAAGGGGAACGTAGTAACCGATGCCCTCAGCAGTAGGAAGGGAATTCAGCTACTTGAGGAGGAGACAGAGCAGCTAGCCTCTTTGCAAATATCCTTCGTGGATAGAGATGGAGCAGCCTTCCTCCATTCTCTCACAGTCACCCCTCCACTACTGCAGCGGGTCAGAGAGGCACAACGTGAGGACGCTGACTGTGAGACACGGCGTGCACAGATATCCTTGGGACAGGAACCTGATGGTTCCTCCCTTGGACCAGAGCACAACATCCTTTTTAGAGGACGTACCATGGTACCAGTCGCTTTGCGAGAGGAGGTGCTGAGAGAGTTTCACACTTCTCCTTTGGCGGTACATCCTGGAGTGGCGAAGATGTACCAGGATCTCAGACGACAGCACTGGTGGCTGGGCATGAAGAAGGCTGTAGCAGAGTTTGTTTCTCAATGCCTCACCTGCCAGCAGGTGAAGGCATAGCATCAGGTACCAGTAGGCTTGGTACATCCCTTGGAGGTCCCGGAGTGGAAGTGGGACGACATATCAATGGACTTCGTGACTGGACTTCCACGCACCTCCAGAGGTCACGACTCCATTTGGGTGATTGTTGACCGACTCACCAAGTCGGCACACTTCTTACCCATCAGAGAGAAGGGCTCAGTGGAGAGCTTGGTACGTCTCTACGGTCATGATATTGTGCGGCTCCACTGCGTTCCATCACCTATCGTCTCCGATCGAGATGCTTGCTTTACTTCCCGGCATTGTAAGGGGTTGCAGGAGGCGTTCGGGACGCAGCTACGTCTGAGCACAGCCTTTCACCCTCAGACAGAAGGTCAGATGGAGAGGACCATCCAGACTTTCGAGGACATTCTCCGCGCATGTGTCCTCGACTTTAGTCGTAGCTGGGAGGACCACCTACCCTTGGTGGAGTTTGCGTACAACAACAGCTACCACTCCACCATCGGGATGGCACCGTACGAGGCGTTGTACGGCCGACCTTGTAGATCTCCTTTGTGCTGGACAGACCCTGGGGAGTCAGCACTTGTGGGACCGGAGATGGTCCAGGCCACGACAGAGAAGGTCCAGGTCTTCCAGGAGCGGATGAGGACAGCTCAGAGCCAGCAGAATTCATACGCTGACAGGAGGCGGAGGCCACTAGAGTTCGAGGATGGTGACCACGTCTTCTTGCAGGTCTCACCTCGACGTGGTATTCAGAGATTTGGCTGAGGCGGCAAGTTATCTCTGCGCTTCATCGGACCCTTCCAGGTCCTCAGTAGGATAGGCGAGGTGGCTTATCGCCTAGCTCTACCACCTCAGTTGCATCGGGTGCACGACGTCTTCCACGTATCTCAGCTGAGGAGATACGTGCACGACCCGACGCACATCATTGACCATGGGGAGCTTGACGTTGACGATGGGGCGACTTTTACGGAGGTCCCGGTGGAGATAGAGGATCGACAGGAGCGGGTCCTACGTGGGCGAACAATTCCTCTTGTGCACATCAGATGGCAGCACAGGAACCTCTAGGAGAGCACATGGGAGCGAGAGGCTCAGATACGTGCTCAGTACCCTCATTTGTTTCCCTAGTTTTTATGTATCTTTACAGGGACGTAAAGCCCTGAGGTGGGAGTAATGTAAAGACCCATAAAATTCAAGGGATTTTTTTTTTAATTTTTTTTGGAATTTTACAAGAATGCGGTTTCTGACGGCACCTGATTCCGAGGCCCGGAGTGCCCGGAATCATTTTCCGAAGTTTGGCTCGGGTACGTTCAGTGAACGAACGAGCGGGAATTTATAACTTTTGAACCGGTGCCCGAAATCAAATTCCGAGGGCACCGATGAACTCGCAGCGCCGATATTCGCTTAAGGAGACCTTTTCCGAGGTTGCGTTTATTGCGGGTTGAGAGTTAGTTTTTGGGAATTTAGAATAAGTTAAATAAAAATTGTGGAATAAAAATTTTTATTTTAACTTGTTGGTTAACTTCTCCCAAAGGGAGTTAGAGGTGGGACCCACATCCACTTAACCTCCCTTGGGAGGATTAAGTGTGGTGGGGCCCACATTAAGCATAACTCTTCATCTTCTCTTTTAAAACTCCCAATAACCCCTCTTTAATTAACTTGACAAGTTGGGTTATTAAATGGGTGGAGTTGTTTTATTTCAAACCATTGAATTTCAAAATGGTTTGGTTGTGTAAATAAAATAAGACCTTAGCTTATTTTATTTGGGTTAGAATTATCTTGACAATCTTGAGAGAATTTGGAGCCTTCTTCTTCTTCTTCTTCAAGCTTTGACGAAGAACGCGAAAAACCTTCGAACATCGACGAAGAACGCCACGTTCTCGGGAATTGTCTTCCGTGACGCCATACCCATGACACCGACGATGTATTCTTCCGCGTCATCTCTTCCACGACGATTTCCCGCGACGAAATCATCGTCAAAGAACTTCGAATCCTCGCTTCACGACATCGACGCCCTTCTTCCGTGACGCCGACCACCGCGACGCGTCTTCCGCGGGTCGTTGACGATCATCGTTCTTGAAACCGAGGTAGGGGTTTGTTGTTGATTATTTATTTATTCTCGTTCTTGGTTCTAGCATGACAAACATGAGGATAAATGTTTATGTGTTATCGTCTAACGAGAGGGGGGCCGGACCGCACAAACACGGCCGAATCCCACCTCCTTCATTCTTGAATATTATTATTTTTCTTGTGGATTAACGAGATGGCGTGGTGTCGTCGCACCACGCGGGAATCGCACGGCTATAGTTGCGCGGCGCCGTCACGCCGCGCCGCGGGAAGATTATCAAGAACGCGACGTCGTCACGCCGCGTCGAAGGAAACCGAAGGCGCCGCGGCCGGAGCGGGGCCGCGGCGGAGGGGCGCGGTGCCGTCGTACCGCGCTGGATGACGAAGGTCGCGGACGGTTCCGGGCCGCGGAGGAACGGGAAGACCAGCGGCCAGCCGGGCCGCCGGTGTCAGAAGCCGGAAAGGGGACCGGCCTTGCCGGTCTCGTTGAGGAAGGACCGGCCGGCCAGGTCGGGCCGGCCGGAAGGGAGAAGAACCGGGGGAATTAATTCCCCCGGCTGGCCAAAACTGGCCCCCCATAATGGGGGGGGGGGGGGGGCAGCGCCCCCCCGTTTTTCTCAAAGGAAGGCCCCCACGTGAGGGGGGGCCGGTTTCTCCAAGGCGCGACATCAAGCCGCGCCGCCAGCTGAAGGAAAGCAGGGGCTTTGCCCCCCGCGCGTGGCACCCGAGCGGCGCCCCGGCCGCGCCGGACCGCGCCGCCGTGCCGGGCCGCGCCACCGCGCCGGACCGTGCCGCCGGCCGGGCCGACCCAGGGGGGGTCGGGCCGGGTCGGCCCGGACCCGGACCCCCCATTTTCGAATCGACTTCGGTCTTTTGCCCATAACTTGAGCTACGGATCTCCGATTGACGAACCGTCAGTGGAGATGCGATCCTTGGATCGAGATGATCGATTCGGTATATCGCACTCAAAGTTTCGGAATACTTTGAGTTCGGCCGGGTTGGTTCGTACACGAAACCAACCGGGCCTTCGGAGCGGAAACACTCATATCTTGAACTACGGACGTCCGATTGACGTGCCGTCAGTTTTGTTGAGTTCCTCTTAGTGAGACGGATCTTTTGGAATACTCCGCCCGAGGTTTGGATGCAGGTGGAGTACGGTCCGGTTGGTTTTGCCTTAAAAACCAACCGGGCCCCTGGGACGAAAAAGCCAATAACTCTTAGACCGGGCGTCCGATTGACGCGTCGTCTGTTGCGTTGAGTTCCTGTTGAAGATACGTAACTTTTGGATACATCAACTCTGGTCTTTGTGACAGTTGATGTATCAGCCTCTCGGCTCGTGGAGCGGACCCTCCCGAACGAGCTTGCTGTGTGCGGGAACCCTAGTGCTGGCTGCGACTGTGACTGCTGCTGCTAATGCTACTACTACTGTGACTGCGACGACGATAGTACATAGATCCTTGGTGGATTCGACGACGACTACAGCACTCAGCGATCCTACGTGGATCAGTGCTACAGGTCCTGTGTGGGCCCGATCCTGTGTGGGTCTGATCCTGTGTGGGTCATTGCGCTCAGCGGTCCTGTGTGAACCAGCGCCTACAGGTCCTGTGTGGGCCCGATCCTGTGTGGGTCTTTGCGGGGGTTAGTTACCTATCGATCCTTCGTGGTTCCGACGACATAGATGGATCAGAGATCATCTTTATCGTCTTTCGATGAAGTATACATGTGTGAGCTGAATCCTGTTGCTATCATGTGTGGATTGTGTTGTGCTATCCTGTGTGGATTTCGTTTTTCTTTCCTGTGTGGAATACGTTTACTTTCCTGTGTGGACTGAGTGGTACCTGGGCTCGAAGGTTGGAGCGTATTGGAATTGATGACTTAGGTATATGTATGGGCATATACCTAAGCAGTGTCGGTTGTTACTTCGTGATTCTATCCTTCCTTTTTGGTTTATCCTTTGTGGATTTTGGGAGAACTTCAGGGGTCTCGGGGTCCCTACTGAGTAGCTTATACTCACCCCTGCACGGGCTATGCCCGCACTACGTTGTGTTGGTTGCAGACGACGGACAGCGTTTATCGTGGTTGAGGCTTGCAGAGCAGGACGGTACCTGGAGGTGGACCACTGGGCGGGACGTACTCGGAGCGGACGGTGGGACCTGTGGAGCAGTGGAGCTATCTGTACCCACCCTTCAGGTGGGATTTCTAGTGGACAGCTCGGTGTAGCGGCTTTTACTTTACAGTTGCTATTTTCCCTTTCGAGTTGTACTTTACTTTCAGTTTGGGTTTGTATACTGGCCCATTTACTTTTCCGCACTTTCAGTTGTACTCTGTTTTTACATAGTGTTTACTTTTCCGCTTGCTTACTCTGTGGTGTTTGTTTACTTTTCAAAGGCAATGCCTTCCCTTTTTACTGGGAATTACGCCTTGGTGCTAGTCACCAGCCCCTGGCCTATGGAAGGCGGGCTTGGGGTAGTCACGGCACGGGCCCCGAGGGCAGGTCGTGACACCACACACAATTTAAAAATGTGAATTCCATTTTTACCATTCAAAATTTATTATCACGCTATGGTATTTTGATGAAGAAGAATATGTCCCATTCCCAATTAGCACATTAATTAATTAACCATTTAATTAATCACATTCAAAAATTTCGCAAACACATAATTCAATTAATTAATTCAACAATTAATTAATCAGATAATGTCAATTAATTAATTCAACAATTAGTTAATCATTTCCCAATTACGACATCCAATAATTAATTCAACCATTAATTATTCTAATTAACAACTACAATATACATAATCAATTCAACAATTAATTATTCAACCTCATATTCTAAATATCTATTAACTAATTCAATAATTATTTATTCAACTAAATAATTTCCACATCTCAATATAAATTCCAAAATTAATTATTCATACTCACAATCTCAATATCTCATAATTAATTCAATAATTAATTATTCAACTACACAATCTCAATATCTCATAATTAATTCAACAGTTAATTATTCAACTACACAGTCTCAATTCCATTATAATTAATTCAACAATTAATTATTCATAATATAAAGTTCTAATATCCCCAATTTGAACATTTTCATTAATTAATTAATTCACCAAATTAATTAATTCAATCCAGAACATAATTTTTAAGCATCTAATATAAATTCAACAATTACATGCATACATTTCAATCAATACATCTGAATTTAAATTATATACCACCTTCCTCAATTATCTGATGTGAGATAGCCAAACAGAAATCCCCAATTGAAATAGATCAGTCAAGAAGGGGATGAAGAACACCGTCTAGATCCAAATCTGAAATCCATGTTCAAAAGAAACAAGATCTCTTAAATTTTGATCTAGATCCAAAAAAACTAGATCTAGATTAAAAAATTATTGATATAGATCAAACAATACAGATGATAAAAAAACACCAAAATAATGGTAGAATAACAAGAAGGATGTGGGAAATCAATTGGGTAAATATTTTAAAAATCTTTGGGGGAGTAAAATCTAGCATGCACGGTTTGCTGCTTGGGGCGTATGGTTTCCGCTAACTGTGTTTCTAATAGTGATGCTCTTCAAGGGGGTACATGGATTGTCATTTTAGGATGCACATTTTTTTTAAAATGTGCTCCATCCAGAGAAATCCCATATATCTAGTGTTTCATTATTTTCTGTGTTTGGGCGCACAATTAGGGCATACCGTATGCCAACTGTGAACTTCCCTCTTTCTCTATATTTATTTACATTTTCACCCAAACTTACCCAAGGTAAAACCCATCTGAAAAGTACTAAAAAAGAGGGAAAAGATTACATGTAAATGAGCCCGAGACATGTCCATAAAAGGATTAGGTTTCACACCCAAGATGGTCATAACCTAGTAAGGTAAAGCAAGAAAACAAAACTAGTCTTATATATAACAAAATTAGACATATAAACAAAGTACTATAGAGAAGGAAAACATAAAACTATATCCTCAAAATATCATCCAAACTGTCTAAATGAATAAGTATGAATAAAGTAAGATGAACAAGTATCCACATGACCCGTAGTCACCTCCAGATCAACCTAAACTGAAGGAATTGACCAAATGAGTAGCTGACATGTTACAAGATTCCCTTTCTGTTGCATGGATCTGACAATAAAACATCTAAAACCACCCCGAGGTAAAACATAGGGTGTGATAAAAATCCAAATAAAAGACCACCATATAGTCTATAAAATTTCAAATATCAATAATGTTATTGTTCTGTCTTTTTAAACAAAAACATTTTTACATAAAATTCTCATAAGTCCAATTTATTTGTAAATCATATTCCATTTTTCATTTTTCTAAAATACTATCATATTCATAAACAAGAAATATGACAAGTATCAGTTATATAAATATGAAATAATATCCATGTATCAATTGGTAATCAAGTGTATACATATTCATGAAAAAACCTATCATTTGAAGATATATGATACAACACCATATCAAAACATATGATAAACAATCCATGGTAAAAATTACCATGGTATATGTAATGTATCCGACCCTGAAGCCAGTAAACTGGTGCTTTTATCCGGGTCGTCACAAGAACTCAAGCGTGCCTCCCTGTATGCCAGAGGTTGCTAACTAGTGGATATGGTATAATATGTGATGTGGGGAGACTATACCCTCTTTATCAGAGAAATCCATAACAGAACACACTATAAATAGTGGAAAAAATAAGAACTAATAAGAATGAATAACCAAATTTTTCCCAAATGGGGTACAAACATCAACAAAATACAACAATGTCATGCAGTACTAGTGGTGCAAAATGAAAGAAAAAAAAATAAAAAAAAATTGAAAAAAATCCAAACAGGTCCCGACTCTATGTCTGGGTCCTTCTACATGTACATCCAATTCTCAACTCAATATCCTAGAGTATGAAATGCGCCCTTGCATAACCTGCAACCAAGAATTCTTCTTGGGTACCCAACAGTGGCCCGAGCAGGGTGTGAGTATAGAGCAAAGTGGGCCACCAACAACGGTGTCTAAAATAATATCCAGTCTAATAGATAGTGCATGCAAGTACAAAATAAATTGTAAGTAAGCAAGGGGTAGTTAGGGTTCCATTAGTTAAAAATGTTCATTTCATTCATGATTGTTTCATAGTTCCTTGTAATGTGTGTTCTATATTTATGAATCACTGTTTAGAGGAGGTTTCCAGTGGATTTATTCATGAAACCAGAAAATTCCAACAATTCATTATCCAAAGAGGACCTGCATTCCAAAGGCATGTGTTAGTTAAGTTTTGAACTTTACAATACCTAATAATGTGCATTAGTCGAGAGGATGGGAGGTCAGACTCATCACACCCTTTTTGGGGGAATTATTGTCTACTCCGGGACTCTCTTTGTAAAATTAAAATATTTTTCATGAATCCTTATTAATTCACCAAGTATATCATATGTATCCCTTGGAATGTATAATCACTTATTAACAAGTGTAAAATTTTAGATTTATCATTATGTATTCATGGTTCTTCATTAATGGAAATATCTATATGTATTTTAGGTTTTCCATTAATTGTATCCTCTAATATACTACTGAGAGATTATTTTAATCATCGTTCTGATGATACTGGTTTTTAAGCCACTTAGTGGGGCACTCTGGAATTTTTTCTTCATCAAGGGAGACTAAGGTTTGATTTGATTTTGGGATCATTCCCAATCGATAGGCTACCTACGTATCCTTGTGAAAGGATTCAGAACCCTCATAGTTCAATGCCACTGAATGGGACACATCATACCTTTTAAGGTCATATAATAAGGACCTCTAAGAGGAACATGCTTAGTTGAAACTTAGTGTGGGACTTATGCTAAAGAATCCCAAGGAACTTGGAATGGATATGGGTTTCCATGTAGGATTAGACCCTATTAGGAATATGGACCAAGGAGAATAAGTTTTATTTGAAGTGTTGGGTTTGAACCACAAGAAGGCTTCCTATGTATCCAATATAAATGGGAATAAAAATCCACGTAGTTCGATAAATATCGTAGGAGTGTATGGTCCTCTAAGAGAGATGATTTTGGGATTACTTCATAAAAAGGATGCCTTGATGATTTGTGGATTTCAGGGCTTATTTTCTAAGGAGATTCCAAAATTGAGAGAATTAGGGTTGGATTCCGGAGGAGGATATCCAGTGAGATCAGGATCTGAAAGAGCTTCCTATATATCCTAGTTTGAATAGGAATCAGAGTTCTCATAGTTCCTTTGATTTTGAAAATGTTGTGATCATGACATATCTCAAAGCCCATGTGAGTCATGCTCGGTGTGAGAAACAAGAGAATGTGAAAGATTCAACAATGGAATTCACACTATTAAATTTTTCCTCGTCCGTTGGTAGAAGACAGAGAAACAATGGTGTCCAAGGTGAACAAGGTTGAGGTGACCGTGGAAGAGGGAGAGGCGAAGAGCCTTCCCTCTATTCTATTTACATTGGACAAGGGTCCAATAAAAGGAGGAAGTGATGATGGTGAGGGGCTTATACCATGATGGCTTCCCATGGCGACAAAGTGTAGTGGGAGAGGGAAAGGGTAACAAGAGTCCCTGATCTCATCTCCCCTATGGTATTTGGAACCAAAGAAGAGAGGAAGAGTAATGATTCTAACTCTTGTAAGAAAATATAGGTTCTTATGCTAGGGTGGTTGCCCTAAAACTTATCCTGGTATGGGAGGGAGACTTTTCATATGCTTAAATGGAAATGAAATTGTGAACTGTACCTTCCCCACCAGAGACCTGGGGTTCTGGGTCTTAGAGATGAGAAGGGGAGGACAGTACCCAACCCCTTATTCTCAAAACCATAAACGTCCCAGTACTATTCATGGGAGAAAGGTCCATGTGACCATGTATATACAAACCCACAGACATTCCATGAATCCTAACCCCATTTTGAAACAAATGTGGGAAACCTATGACTGCGGAAATACAAACCCAAAGAAGAGACACGCTGTTGTGACTTTCCCAAAGGATTGATAAGTCATGAGGTCTTGGGGGAGGTCTCAACAGAATCCTTTTCAGACAACATATCCAATTAAGAAGAAGACTTTCCATGAGTGGATTTGAGGAAGGTTTGGTGGCTTCTAGACCGAAGAGAGTGAAGAGAGTAAGTGAATCACAGAGGGGAACCCAAGAAGAGAAGGGCGTGCAAGTATGGGCACAGAATTACACTTGGGTGACCTGATGTTCACTTAAGCGACCAACAACCTGTATGGTAATACATGGGCGAGACCTTGATCAAGCCTTCAAGAGTGTTCACAGGTGATCGAAAAAGTGGGGCGCTCTAGTTACTATGAATGGAATGGGAGGCGTGCAAGTATTTCTCACATGGGGAGGTTGGGCCCTTTATACACACAGTTGTTATGGTCTTAAAACACTAAAAGGGCATTAATACAATGACCCCCCCTTAAATCCTCTACTCAAGGCATTGAAGTAATACCTTGATTGTTTCAGAAGACCCAGGTGAAGTACCAGGGCGATGAGAGAAGCATTTGGGATTTAAGGAAATTCATCCGTACAAATGAGGGTCCCAAGGTTCTATTTATTGGAAAATAAGTGACCTTGGGAGAAATTATTTGGGCACGCAAGTACACTTGCTCGCCAGATAGGGGCGCACAATTAGGTTGTGTGACATATGGGGGTGCACAAGTATGCTGCGTGCCACCGGTGTTTTGGCTTTATTAAGGTGATTCAAAATCTATGCCTTTGAAAATCTTGACTTTTCTTCCTGTATTTTCAAATTTTCTTTCTTAGGGGATTCCCTTTATCATTTTTTCGACTCTTTAATGAAATAAAGTGTCAAAAAAAATCCCACCCTCATAATTAGATATGAAAGGAAAAGAGGATCCTATACTGAGGTAAAGTAATGAAGTAGATATACAATGGCACTGGGGCAGCAAGTATTCGACGCTCAAGTAAACTTGGGCGCGCAATTTTACAATGTGTATGATTTCTGGAACGCAAAGTGATATCCATCTCTTATATATAAGGGGATTCACTTCTGCGAAAAGTATCGAAACTTCTGAATTCTCTGCTCTCTGTGCACAAGTGACTATTCAGATGCTTCTGTTTCTCGACACTTCCTCTATACGTTTTTTAGCTGCGCTCCATAAGTGGAGCACCACACTATTGCACTGAATTATACTTTTGAGCCTAGTTTTAAACTTGCGTGCCTTAATGCCTTTGAATATTTTTGTAAAAAAAATCAACTTACTTAAAAAATATGATCTCTAACTTTTCTGTAGGTTCAATGGATCCTAAAAAAATTGCAACTGCTGATGAGATCACCAGCAAGAGGATTGATGACAAGATGAACGTTGTTGGTCATGATTAATTTTATGTTTGTGAAACCAACCTTCGAGACATAGAAAAATATTTGAAGAAGTATCATTTGAACTTTCCTTGTAGCACCTATCTGCCTTTGCATAGATATGGCCATTTTCAGGATGCTAACATTCCAAATCCAAAGAACTATGTCCCACATTCTTGGTTTCAAGATTATACCAATTTCTCGTCAACCATTTTTTCTATTGGGGGATCATTTTCTTGTTCTAGGATAGTAGAGAAAGCTCATATAATGCATCATAGCCTCTGTGCTCTAGATTTGAAGGCACACACACCCGAGCTGCAACCACACTGCTATTAATCTGTCTTCTGAGATTCTCAGATAGATCAATTCAAGGGTTGGAAGAAAAGTTGGGATTTTTGCACAGGAGGAGGTGTAAAACCATTAAGTATGTGGGCATAATGGATGATAAAGACATGTGCAGAATTTACCGATGATTTGAGAGTTTTCTGGATTTATGAAGCTGTCTGGGTTGGGAAAACCTATGTTTATAGGAATGATGATTTTGTCCCAGAGTTAATAAGTCGGTGGATCCCAGAGACTAATTCCTTCCATTTAACACATGGAGAGGTAGGTATCATCTTTTGGGATGTTTAAAAGATTTATGGAGCTCTAATCCTTGGAGATATGTATGATGTGTTTATTCCTCCCATTGTGACATGGAATGATCCATAAAAGACACCATATCTGGTTCGTGAGTTGATGAAGATATTTACCAAACTCTATAATTCAAGCACTGCAAAAACTCGCACCATGAGGGATAATCATCCAGCGGAATGGATGGAAATATTTTTGGTAAAGAAGAAGAAAAAGGGTCCCACTTACACCCATCCAACTAGCTATCCCAGGGTAGAGAAGAGAGTCACTCCTAACACCTTTTGGAAAACATTAGAGAAGGGAGAATTTGATAAATGGGGATATGATATCGACCCAAATATTCCTACAATGACATGTCTGGTAGGTTTCGTAGACATGTGGCTTAGTGTATATTTTTACCAGTCTGAGACTCCAATGGAGGTGTGAGGCTGGGAACTTTTGTTATTGCAGAAAATCTGGCAGAGAAAAGGATGGTAGGGTTGGATACTCCTATTTTTTCCAAGATTCATTGGATTTTTCTGCATATTTGCAAAGGGAAATATCCATTTAGAATAGAAGAACCATTCCAAGTGTTATGGGGATGGATTGCTACTCATTTTAGAACTTATGTTGTACAAAGTGGAGTACATGTTTTTGGAAGTTATTTTCGACCATCTGTTCAGGCATTTTCTAGTATTTCACCATTATCTTTGAATTATTATGAAAACAAGGCATTATTTAGCATGCATAAGAAATTAAATTTCTTTCCTTATGGTAATCCGCCTACATGGCTACTTTTTGTTGATGGTACTGCTAGTTTGGAACTGAGGGCATACATGATAGCTTGCAGAGATGGCGTGTTGGACACCAGAATCGACGGAGAAATCATATGTGAGGCCTATTCTCCTTATATATTTGCATGTCAATTCAAATCTATACAACAGAATATTGTATCCCCTCCTGTGAATGTCATATTAGAGAAACACCCAATGGTTTCCCAATAACTATGGTAGTTGACATATGCAGAGAAGACTAGGGAAAATTTTAATTTACCCGTTGCTGATGCAGTAAGCAGATTGACCATCAAGTATGCAAAAAACTGGGTTGCATCATACCCTGAAGGGGTATTAAATCATTCCATCCCTTGAGTTGGGATAAAGAGAAGTACTCAGAAGGAACCCCATCATTTGGAAGGTATTTCTTCATCATCAGGAGCCGACTTACAAGAATCAAGGGATGAAAGTGACAATGCTCGAAATTCACCAAAAAGACCTTGTGCAAGATATAATCCTTCAACTAGAATAAAAATATCCACTCCATCAATCCCTACTAATGTTGTAACAAGGCAGTCTAGTCTCCATCATTCTTACGAGTGGTGAGTTCCATTTTCTAATCCTACATCCGTGGCTGCGAGTGGTGGGAAGAAACTCAAGTCCAAGGTTGTATAATCCTCCTCACAACCTTGAGACATAAATTTTGAATATATATGACCAGAGGCTATTCGAACATGGAAGAGTCTATACTATGATGCTGAGACCATGTGGATAAATCTGTGTGAAGGACTGCATATTCTAGGAGTAGGGGATTTGTGGGATTCTTCTAAAATTCTTTTTAATGATAATCCCAATGAGGTAAGGACCTACATTCGAGAGATGGAAATTCTCATATATTCCACTGATAACTAAATTCCTACAAAAAAGTTGGTGAGGGAAATGATAGATTGTGGTATCAATGAAGGGATTAATCCTTTATTAGATGAAGAGTTGCATGATTTTGTAGATCCTGAGGATGTAAGTTCCCTTTATTTTTCATCTTCATCCATTTTGAAACTTTAATTTTAATCAAAACATTGTTACTTAGGATAAATATTGTCTTAATCTTACAGTTGGGTAATGTAAAGACAACTGAAGTTCCTTCACCACAATATATCCCTAGAGGCACTTCTCTTGGAGCTACCAGATCACCTCGTGAATTGAGAGAAATATCTCTGGGCCAACAAGACATAGAGGAGGAAATAGAAAGGGTAATGGGATCTTCGATGCCTGTCTTTATATATGATGATGCAAGCCCTCCTAAAAAAAGAACAAGAAAAAGCATCGAATAAAGAAAACCATGGTTAAGCACTTTCTTAGCAGCGGTATGTCTGCCTGATAATCAATCATTCTAGTATTTATTCATGAAAAAGTGTTTAAACTTTTTAAGATTAAAGGGGCTTCTTTTGTTTCTTATTTGAAAGAAACCACTAATAAGATTCAACGAACAATAGAATATGATGCTGAGAAAAAAAACTTCTTGTTAATCTAGTGGTTCCTGAAGAGGCATTGAATCCAAAGGAACCAACATCTGTTCCCAGCACTGTTCCTATTGTAGATATTAGGGGAGAGGAAGCCTCTGGTAAATCAATAATATTTCATAAAGAATCAAATGAAAAAAATAGATGACTTCCATTATGTGATACTTTTAGGTTCATCACATACACTAGAATATCTAGTAACAACTGACGTTGACCCCACAATTGTTGCTGAAGAAGCTACTCGGGGTCACATGTTGTCGGAGGAAGGTTGTGAAGAAAACATGCCAAGTGATCCCATGGGTGAGACTATCCTGAGATCTGAGATATCATTTAATTAAATGATTAACCCTGGCTTTTATTTTGATTAACTATTAGAACATGTTAAAATATCAAATTCTTTAGAAGATTTTGGAGTTCCTTATATAGAATCAACTAGATGTGAGTTCTCATTATTCATCCTGTTAATATTCTTATTATTAACCTACTAACCATGGTTGATTGAAATATGCCGTTCCATCTAAATAAATTGTTTTTGCAACAGTACTTGAAGGAAGCGTTGATATTTACATCAACCCCACCATTGCGCAGACATTGGCTCAGGTGAATCTTGAGATAGCAAGTCTTCCTGAGATTCACTCTGAAAATCCTAAGCATATTAAAGATATCACTTTTCAACCAGAGACATAAAATAAAATTGTTTAAACTGAGAACGCCAGGGAGGATTCTTCTAAAGATGCTGACCTACTTCTCGGTATGAGATACTGATATTGTGATTACATTCACTTTTATTATCTCTTGAATATAACCATGATTCTTGATTTACCATATAGGGCTATCAACTTCAATGTCTAGGTCTGGAGCTGAAGCCTCTGCATCAGCACAAACAACATTAAGAGGTGGATCAACCATTGCTCAAGAAGGAATAAAACAGAGAACTTCTTTAAGTGCAGTAGTCCCATAATATATCCCTCCATATGATAGTGATTCTTAATCGAACCAAGAATTGCATAAGGCTCTTCATCTTGCTCGTCACAAAGCATGGAAAATATCTAGAAGAAAATATCTGAGATGCCCCTTGAGGAACTGCCTTCAATAATTCCATGACTTTCATATCTTTTTATCATGCTAGGATTTGGAGGTTTTGAATATTGTAAAATTCATACTGCGATGAAACAGATTATCCGGAGAAGGGAGAAAGAGCCAAAGCTTCAATAATAATTGATAAAATCCAAAATTTCTATCAATATTAAAGAGTTCCAAGTAGCACTGTCCCAAGATGAGGCTAATCATAATGCAAAGTTAAAGGGACTGACGTAGAAAATTAATTAAAAGACTATTTTTCAAATGCGCCTTTAACATGAGTTAGATATCATTATAGGGGATCTTTACTAGCTTCATGTCTCATTAGTAGAAGTCCATAAGTATGGTATAAAATCCATTAAAGATGCTAGAGAAGCACTTCATTATGATAATAAGAGTGAAGTTGGTTAAATAGACAAACTCCAACAAGCAGTTGATGGGTCTCGAGAAGCTGTTAAACAAATGAGGAATTACATAGAAAGCCTTTTGTAATTCATGAGAGAGACTCCAATTTGTGCATTCTCCTCTATGAAAATTTTCATAAATGAAAATTAATTTGTCTTTAATCATTCATGTTTTCAATTTCCTAAATTTATTTTGTTTTACCTAGGCCATTGGGCCCAGTAAGCATGATGGGCTAATATTTAGGGTCGAAATAGTTTTGACAATAATTTTGAATTATATCCCAAAGAAAACTCTGTGGATATGAATTTCTTTAATATTCTTTAAATATTTCCAAGGAGAATCTTGAGCCATGATTTTTATGGTCACCAAATTTAAAACCTATATCAACATAAGGAGTTTCTTTTCCTGGAACGAAGTTACCATTACTTGAAAAACCTATTATAGGGGTTCAATTATGTAGGGACAACCAGGGAATATGCTGCATAGCCAAATAGTGGAATCTTTTGACTGACAGGCATGTTATGTAAGAAAATTTTTCAAGGATACCTAAGGGAACATGCTGCATAGTAAAAAAAATAGATCATTGAAGTTTAACATTTTTCTGTTGATAGATAGGGGAAAATAAGATTTGGGTTACTCAAGACCACAGTGGGTGGTTTTTCCAAGGAAAGGAATTTTAAGAATGAAAAAGGGCTTCTTATTTTTTAGACCAACATAATTCATGAATAAAAAACCATTTCTATACAAATTTGGTGTATGATTAATGGTTAAAATTTATCAGAAAGGGGACTTTCTGATATCATATTGTGCAGTTTTAAGTCATGCAGTGAGGAAATTTGTGTGGCTTTAATTTAAGGTCTTTAGCTATGAATAGAGGTATGATAAAACTCTCCCACTTTCATGATAATTAGTTTGGAAACAAACTATCATATTCATATATGGAAGGTAAAATTGTAAATTGTGATTTGGGAATTTCTGGAACTTAGGAATGATATGGGAAAATGGCTAAAAGCATTCGAGGAAGTCTTCTCCAAGAACAAAGTTACAATTACTTGAAAAACCCATTATGGGGGCTATATTATGCAAAGACAACTAGGGCATATGCTGTATATCCAAATAGTGGCATCTTTTTACTGACAGGACTATTATGTAGACAACATATGTAAGCCCACCTAAGGGTATGTGCTGCATAATAAGACAAAAGAGCTCTCAGAATTTTGACATTCTATTTCTAAAAAAACAAAAACTGTTTATGGAGATTCAGAATTTCTGAATCACAGAGGTGGATTTATGGAGAAATGTACCTGAATTTTGAAAGGGTATTTCCAACCAAGTTGTCCAAAGATTCGGAGGAATATGAGTTTTACAAAGGTTTGACCCAAACGTAAGAGATATGGTGTCTATAGTTTTAGGTCATACAACTAGGACAAAAAATGGAAACTATATATGATATGTGACCAAGTGATTCAAAGGTTATTTCATATTTAATTGACACATGGTGAGGGAAATGTGTAAATCATGGCCTTGGAGATTTTCAGATTGTGAGAAAGATAATGGGACATGTATACCTTAATGACTATTTTAGAATATTGATTCTTGTATATTTTCATCAAATATTAAAGGAGACAAAGATACTATGACTAAGAACTAAGTTACTTTTATTTGAAAAAAACGTTATGGGGGTTGTATTATGCAGGGACAACTGGAGCATATGCTACATAGCCAAATAGTGGCATCTTTTGACTAACATACCTATTATGTGGGAAACATATGCAAGGCCGCCTAAGGGCACATCCTGCATAGTCAGGCAAAAGAGATCTCAGGTATTAGAAACATTGTCAACATAAACTGTAAGAAAGATAATGACGATATAGAAATATTCAAGATTAAGAGTGTGATATAAGGAAGGGAGTTATGCCCAATGCATCTGAGAAATATTTGATCCAATATTGGCTATGAGTTTGATTTCCATTACATAGATCTAACTCATATGTAAAATGGAGACTTTCTTTATTTCCTCAAAATTAATATGGTGACGTGCAGTTTTAAGTCATGCAGTGATGACATTTTCTCCCCCATAAGGAATTGAAACACCTCACTTATATAAAGAAACCTTTTACCCAATTCCTAATCTCACTTAAGCTATGCTTGATGTGAGAATCAATGATTAGTAAGGGTTTCATCTATAATACAAAGGTGACACAAATAAAGAATGAGGGTGTTATATTTCCATGCAGTTTAATGGAATGTGGTAAGGATCATAATGAACTGATGTGAAAAGAAAAAAATATCGTACCTGGATTAAGGGATAAAAGCCAAATGTCACTATATGTCTTTATGGGGAAAGAATCAAGTCATACATAGTTCATAAAACATTTCCTATGGATATTTGATTCTTATACAAGAAATAATGGTTTTTTTTATCATGGTTGGGCCCAAGATTGGAGATCTCGGTGTCTCTACGTATTTCAAAGTAGATGAAAATCATGTCGTACGTAGTTCTTTAAACAATCATTCCTCATGTTAATCGAGTCTGACATAATGAACGAGGGATTTTAACACGTTCTAAGAGAACGATAAATCTTAATATATAAAATGGTATACAGACCAATTCATATATCTTAAGGAAACACTCTATATAGATCTGATTCATATACAAGAGGAGATAAGAAAATAAGATGATTTTGTGATTGTGGCTGGGCCCAAAATTGGGGATTTAGGAATCTCTACATATCTCATTAGAAATGAGAATCAAGCCATGAGTAGTTCTTGAAACGTGGTCTCTATGCAGATCTGACTCATACATAGGAAAGAGAGAGATTCAAGTACTACTAAGGAGTAGTGATGATGTCAATGATATTTGTTAATGTAAGATTCTAACGTCATTATAGAGAGAACATTATTTGTAAAAATGATGTCATGCAGTTTAACTTCATGTGACAAGGACGAATATGCTACACATTTTAATGTCATGTAGCATGGAAAGTTATGGTTATTATACAGTTTAATGTTTTGTAACTAGGACTTGGGGTTGTGCAGTTTAAATTCTTGCAGTGAGGACGATGATGTATAATTACACAAAATATTTCTCAAAAAATCTCACATTGGTTGGAGTTGTAATGATATCTCCATCCATTGAGATTAAATCATAGGCTCCATTTGAATAAACCTTGTGTATAAAATAAGGTCCTTCCCACTTTGGATAATGTTTTGCAGGTTTCTTTGCCTAGTATCATTGGATTCCTAATGACCAATACCAATTCTCCTTAATGGAATGAATGAAGGAGAACTTTCTTTTTAAAAGATCGTGTTATTCAGTTCCGATAGACTTATAGATGACGCAAAGTATGCAATCTTTTCTCATCTAATAATTCCAACTCATTGAACCATTTCTTGAGACCTCTCATCATTAGATAACTGATCACAGATTTCAACTCTAAGTGAAGGAAATTTTATTTCAATTGGAAAGACTACTTCGGTTCCATATACCGATGAATAAGGAGTTGTTTGGGTAGTAGTATGGGTAGTTGTCTGATAAGCCCATAAATCATTAAAAAGTTTATCAGGACACGGTTTCTTATCATCATCCACCATCCTCTGATGTATATTTGATAGGGTTTTGTTGATGGACACTATCTATCCATTGGTCATCGCATGATAGCGAGATGAATGGGTAGACAAGATATTATGTTCCTGATATAACTTTCATACTTCAGCAGAACAAAAATTGGTGACATTGTCTATCAAAATAGTATGAGGGACACCAAATCTAGTGATGATATTATTTTTCAAAAAACTAACAATGCTTTTGGATCCGACTTCCTTGAGAGGTATGGACTCATCCCATTTAGAGAAGAAGTTAGTAGCAGTGATAATATACTTGAACTGCTTAGCCATGGCTTGAGGATAAGGTCATTCTACAACCATTCCCCATGTGGAAAATGGCAAGGAGTATTTAGCTATGTGTAGAAACTATGTGGGTTAATGAATGAAGTTGGCATGAATTTGGCTAGGATGAATTTTTTTGGTGAAATCTGTATAATCCTGCGTCATTGAAAGGCAAAAGTATCCAAGCCTTCAGATCTGATTAGAGAGTATGTGCCCAGATTGATGGGCACCACAAGCTCCGAAATGTACTTCTTTCATGATAGCTACAGTCTCTTCTCCATCAATACATCTAAAGAGAATTCTATGAAAGCCTCACTTGTAAAGGATCTTTTGGTGGTCTAGACTATCATAAATAGTAAAATTGGTTGCTCGTCGCTGAATTAGTTCTTTCTCAGCCCTATCTGGTGGAAATACCACATTTTGAAGATATTCCCTGATGGATGTTCTCCATCCCGTAGTATGACCATATGGTTCAAAAATAGGGAAATTTTCATTAATTTCCTCCATTATGGTTCAAATAAAATGTGATAACACACGGTGATGGGATATGATAATGACTTTCTCATCGCAATTTGGATCAACCAAGGCTGTAGCTGCATTATCCAGTGCATCTTCATGGGCATTTTTTGATCGCGAGACATAAGAAAATGTCATCTCTGAGGGAAATTCATCCATTAACTCTCTGATTTAATAACACAAAGTGATTAACTCTTATTTTCTGATAGAATATTCCCCATTTATTTGTATGATTACCAATTCTGAATAACCTTTTACCTTTAAATGACCCATTTTCACCTGAAGATCCAATTCCAAACCTATAATGTGAGCTTGGTATTCTGCCTCATTGTTGGTACCACCTTCTGATAATAGGAAAGAATAAGGCAATATTGTTTTTTGGGGGGAAATAAGGAAAATTACTAATCCAACCATGTTGAGTTTAGGATTTTAAATTCTCTTTCCTGTTGGACTTCAAGAAACGCCATCAAAATACATTTCCGGCATTTCAGAATTATCTTTAATAGAGAAGATCTCTTCATCAGGAAGTTCAGTATTAAATGATGTATCTTCTGCAGGTGGACGCTCAGCAAGGAAGTTGGCCAGAGCTTGGATTTTTATTTCCTTTTGAGGCACAAACTAGATAACAAATTGTTTCAAAATTACCGCCCACCATGACAGACACCCTGTAAGCCTAGGATGCATGAGGATAAATCTAAGTGGATTATTACAAGATACCAATTGGACCTCATGATGTTTCAGGTAGTGTCTCAATTTTTGAACTGCAAAGATTAATGCCAGGAAACACATTTCAATATTTGAATATTGAGTTTCCTCATCCAGCATAGTTCGAATGAGATAGTAAAGGCTGTTTTCATTCCCATCATCATTATTTTGTGTGAGTAAGGCACATAATGATCGTTCTAAAGCTGCAACGTAGAGAATAAGTGGTCTTCCTTCAACATGTGGCATTATTACTGGTGTAATCAAGAGATATTTCTTGAGGATACCGAATTATTCATGGTGATCTTTGGTCCATAGGTAGGTAACTCCATTCTTCATTAATTTGGTGAAGGGAAAACACTTTCCTTCCAAATTGGCGATGAAGCGCAAAATATTGGCCAAGTGTCCTTGGATTCTTCTTAATTATTTCAAATTTTGAGGTGGTGACATATTGAGGATTTATTTTGTTTTCTTAGGTTCAACATCGATACCACGATGGAATACAATGAAGCTAAGGTATTTTCTTAAGGTTACCCCAAAAGAACATTTCAAGGGGTTCATCTTCAAACTGTGTTTCCAAAGTTTAATGAATATAGTTTCCAAATGAGACAAGTGATTGGAAAGTTGTTTGGATTTGACAGACAAATCATCCACAAAACATTCAACAAATTTCACTAAGAATGTTTTGAAGATATGGTTCATTGAATTTTGGTATGTTGCACCTGCATTCATTAAGCACAAGGGCATTACTCGATTGCAAAACACACATTGAGGGGAACTGAAGGCTATAGATTATTCATCTTCTAGAGCGATACAGATTTGATTATACCTATTGTATCCATCCATGAAGTGAATAGCTTCATATCCAGCCGTTTCATCAATTATACGTTCTGTAATCGGAACTGGAAAATCATCTTTATGACAATGCTGGTTAAGATATCTGAAATCAATGCAGAATCTAATTTTCCCATTCTTCTTTTTCACTAGGAAAATATTTTCCATCCATTTGGGATACTGAAATTCCCTAACAAAGTTATCCTTTATAAGCTTATCAATATAAGATTCAGGTTTAGAGTCATGATTTGGGTGTGTTCTTCTTATTACTTGCTTAAATCCACGATGTTCTTATGGAAAACCCAAATGATGGGTTGCTACATCAGGATTAAGACCAGTAATTTCTGTATAATTCCAAGAAAATATATCTCGATGTTTCTTTAGAAAGGAATTATACACCTCTTTCTCTTTAGAGTTCATGGCCTCACTAATTAGAGTGGGGTGTGGATCTTCTTCTGTACCCAGATTTATTTCTCCGAGGTCATCCACAGAGGAAGAGACACCTTCTTAATATGATAAAAGAGCATCCCTATGATCTTTATATTCTTCTTCATTATATGTTACCTCTTCTTTTCCCACTTTCATAGTAGATGATGAGGCAAAACTCTCAGAATTTGAGGAGGAAACAATATTTGAACATCCTGAAAAAGAGGCCACCATATCTTACCCTACAAATTACGAAGGGTCTTCATGTGGTAATAAAGAGGGAGTGATGGATTAAAAATCAACATCTTTTTCTTCCTCTAGAATTCTTAAAATTTATTCTACTCTGATTGAAAAAGTAGAGAATTTTTTAGTTCAATAGGTGAAATGAAAATATCTCCATTCAAGCTTTCATCATTTCTTAGTGGATCAATAATTTTTCCCATGTTGTCAGGCTCAGTTGCTACCATTGACATTATGGAAGTTACTGGAAAAGTCTTTAGATTTTGTTTTAACCTTTAAATTTTATTGATGGGTAACACATGATCTGTTCTCAAATGCATCAATGGATTTTCGGGGATCTTTTCCAGTCTATTTGGATTATTAACTCTTGTTATCTCCTTTGCATTGGGCTACATTCCTTTTGTGTGATAAAAGTATGCCTCAATGAATTGAGATTCACATGTTTTGAACAGAGCCTTTTCACCATACAATGTCCCGATTTGACCCTTGAAATAGTACTTCAGACATTGGTATTGTGACGAAGGTATGGCTTCATGTTGATGCAACCAAGTCCTTCAAAGCATAATATTCAAGGTAGTGTCCGGACGAACAACCATGAAATCGGAATTAGACACAAGATCTCTAAAATGAGTTCTGAGTGTAATCTCGCCCAGAGGTTCTTGTTCAATCTTATCATATCCTTGCAACATAAAAGTTGAAGGAGATAAGTCAGAATTAGTTTGGACCAATCGACGAAGTTTACAAATGGTAATGAGGTTGAACCTGTATCCATTATCAATGAAGGCCTGCCGGATGTCTACGTCATTGACCATGCTAGAAAAATACAAATGTCTAATATGTCCATGTACAACATCATCTTCATATTCATCTATAAAATATATGACTACATGACATTCTACAGGATCATTCTTTATACGACAAGCCTCAGCATCAGCAACTTCAGTTTCAAACTCTTGAGGACTTGACAAAGCCTCAATGAGTGGCTCTCGAAGATCTTTTGATAGATTCAAAGCATACAAAATTTACAACATGGCCAGTAATTTGGCCAATTGTTTCAAAACACAATACTTTTTGTTCAAAGGTATGTGTTTCATAGTATAGAGATGTGGATTTTCATGTGCTTTGGAAGTTGATGCTTCTGTTGTAGATGTACTCTATGTTGGAGCATAAGCTGGAAATACTGCTAACTTTGGTAAATCAGACTGACAAGATCTATTCATTTGATGAGAAGAAGACAATGTGACTTCTAATCTATCTTCCAAAATATTTTTTTTAGAACCAAGCCTGTATTTCACGGAAGAAACTCGTTGTTCCTGCTGAGCCCGCTGAAGGGCTCTTCCACGAGTTTCTGCCACATATGTGGTTCAAGCAGGGGTAGAGTTAAAATGGTGGTTTCTGGAATTCCCACATCTTCCCCTGTATCCTTGACCTTGGCCCCTTTCTCTTGTTCCCCAATAAGGTACAAGGAATTATAGATTATTATAATTAGAATAACCATTGACATAAGGATCTGTTAAATGGATAACATTAACAGAACCAAATATTAGTTCTTCATCAGATGGAGATTCTTCTTGACAGGTTAATTCTAGTTGTGACGTTTGGTGGGTCGGTTCCCGTGATTTTGAAATAGATGGAATAAAATCTTCCAAGGTCAAGGAAAACTTTGTCTTTGACATAAGCTTGTCTTCTTCTCACTGGGATTTTTCTTTATGATCACTTCGCTTCTTTGAAGAATGTCTTTTTGATGAAGATGGTTTTTCTGTGGCAGGAGTGGAGAAAGATACAATCGGTTGTTTCAACTGTGTTCATAAAACCTCATGAGTCTGGTTGATCATTTTCTTGATCATCCAGTCATCATATTTCTGCACATTTTCACTTTTGACCTTTTTCCATTCTCCCTCTTCCTCAGGATTGGTAGCAGTAACACATTCTACTTGAGCTGATGAACTTTATAATTTCACTTGTCTAGAGTCTATCATCTTTTGCCGAAGGTCTTTGAAAACAAAGAAATCCTGAATGGGGTGTCCCAACATCTGATGAAAGAGAAAATAATTCAAAATATCTTCATATCCTTCTTTATTTGGTTTCCTTGGCCTTGTTAACTGAACCAAATTGTTTTCTGAGGTTGAGATGAAGTAACTGGGAACTTGTTCATTCCTAAAATAATAAAATTTATTCTTTAATTCCCCAAACTATTTCCGCCTTTGATATCTTTGATCATCTTGATGAGGTGTTCATTTTTGTTGATCCTCAGGAGGCGTAGCCCTTCAATATGATGAAGGTATTAATTTAGAAGTAGGTACAAGTGTTTTCTTAAGTGTGATTGTTACAGCTTATGCCTTTCATATCCTCCTCCCTGGAGCAGATGGAATTACACGAGTTTTATCCTTAGTTTCTATAATAGAGTCTTATATCTTTTGATCCATTGAAGTAAGGTCTTGAAACCCTACTTTGTATTTTCCAGGGATCAATGGTGTGTGTAATTCTTCACAGAGATTTTCCACATAGATTGGTAGCAATTTTTCTTTAGGGAGTGCTATACTTAAGGAATATGTTAATCATTTCCATCGTGCAATTAAATATGAAACTCTTTCATTCTCTCTTAGTTTACGATTGGTAAGATAAAAAACTATCATCTTTGGTAGCGTTGAGATAAATTAAAGAAGGAATTTTTGATGGAGATCTTCCCATCCATTAATTGATCGAGATTTGAAACTTGTATACCAGACAAAATCCGGTCCTTGTAACGACTACAAAAAACACCTAAGCTTAACTGCTTCTTATTGTTGCGATGTTTCCATCATAGGATCACAATGAGAAACAAAATGTGTTAATTGTTTTTCTGGATCCCCCTAACCATTAACAATTGGGAATTTTGTATTCACAAAATATGGTGGGGGGGGGATTGCATCCACCCATTCAGAGTATGTTCTCTTTTCTGGAGGAACTGGTGCACGTCGTTCCTCCATAGCTTTCAATCGAGTTGTTAATGACTCAATTGTGTTCATAAGAAATTTGGGAACATTCAATTGAGCTAGAACTTGTGTAGGTATAGCAACTGGAGCTTGAGCTGGTGCAACGATTGGTAAAACCACTGATGGTGGTGCAGATATATACCTTGGATAACCCATGGGAACAGGACTATAATGATGTATATGGTACTTCCTTGAATGTGTACCCAATGGAGGGAATTCATTATCTGCATCTGTAGTTGCTATAAATCCTCTTTGTTGAGGACCTCCTATAGGATTTGAATGTTAAGGACTTTCCTGGGGAGTGTGTCTAGCAGAAATAATTCTTCTAAGTAACTCTGTATTGAGTCTTTTCAACTCCTTCATTTCCTCTTCTTGATGTGCAAATTTCTCTTCAAGAGAAAGAGATTGACCTTATCCAGTGGAAATTTAAGATGCAATCAGCCTTTTTTCCTTTCCCCTTGTTAGATGAAATTCAGAGAGGGGGGAGTTGGTTATTTGAAGGCATACCTAGATTCTAAGTAAGCCACTGATTTTGAGTACGCACACCTTCTTCTTTTGCCTCGATATGTACCGTATTATGGACAAGAACTTCATCTTCTGACTCCCCTAAACTAGATTTATTTTCTGGAGAATCTTTTGCAACGGTGTTAATGACATTTACTGATGTGTAGTGAAGCAATGGAATTCTGTCATTATTTTTGTCTGATCGTCTTCCTTTTTGTATTTCATGAGACTCCATTCTCCCATATAAAGAATTCCCTAGAACTGTTAGGCATAAAATTACCCAAAGGGAATAATTGGATAGTTCAGTTGTATGCTTTCTTTGTGTATTCTTCCCTAATCAGGATAAAATTGACTTTCGTTGAGGAGGGGATTGTAGATGTGAAAAATCCCCCAGCCCTGCAGGTTGGGGCTGTTCCGGTTCTTCTTCTTCAAATCTTTGATCATTGTTTAATGAACATGAAGATTAAATTAGATGATCCCCAAACCTTGCAATTTTGGGTTATTATTGAACAACTATGGATGAAATTCATGTAACTTTCCTTCTAATTTTGTGGATTTTGGTTCATACATTAGCTGGGAGCATCCTCGGAAAATCACTCAAATCATCTGTTTCAGAAGATCTTTGTGTTATTTCAGACATTTTCATTCTATGATTCCTGACATCCTCTAAATTGGATGCATTTTCAATATTCTCAGAGGCTTGATGTAAAATTAACTCAAAAAATTCTTTTCTTAGGTCCTGATTCTGATGAGAACTGGTTGAGGAATGTTCTTGAGTGTACATTTTATCACATAAAAAACCTATTGATTGTGGCTGACTGTGGGCAATAACATTGCATGAGACCACTTTTGGTGGACTTTTCTGATTTTTAAGTGTAGTGAAATGAAATTATCTATATGTACCCCATCCTCTGATACAAACACTAGATAGGGAATCAGAAATTAATTGGCACAGTTTCCTTAGAGCATTAATACATGCACGCTGAAGGGATCTCGATTGTTTTTCAACCTTTAGATGTTGAGAAATTGAGAGATATTCCAAGTCGATTTGGTGCTAAAACCATTCTATTACCTTTGCATGAATTTGATATTTATCATATGGTAATACTTTGGTTTTCCTATGACGAATAGTTCTCCATAAGTTGAGGAATATATCATGAATAAAATATTCTGTCATCAATTATGGAATGTTATACAGAGAATTTTCCATAGGCCAGAACATGACTGGTATTTCTCCTTTAGATAATTGTTTCCTCGTGTTTCACAAATCTTCATCATCTTTCACTAGAGGTTTCTTTGCTTGGTTTGACCAAAGTGGATGCTCTTTATTAAAAGACAAATGACCCAAGGGAAGTTCGGATAATGAACGTTCTCTTAAGACGTCTTTTGGTCAAGAAAGAGTTTCACCTGTAAATGACAAGGCATCAGACAAAACTGGCCTTGTGTTTTTAAGTGCCTTGAGATATGAGGGATTTCTCATCACTACATTTTCAATTATGAAGTTATCTTGACAATGTGAAATAATATTATGGAGAGGACATTCCTAGAGATTGGAATCATGGGGATGATCACAATGATGAATTATAGCAAGGGATAAATCTTCTTTATCCTTGGTATTCTAGACACATGGAGTGTTGTTGTGGCTCTTATCCGGAGATAGGCACTATAGATTTACCAAAATTTCTAGATGCAGTCATTCATGATGAAGTGTCTAATGAGGAACTTCATAATTACAAATACCACTCCCATAATTTGGTAATGATAGGATAAGATCTTGAGCAGCAATAGATAAATGTCTGAGGGCTTCAAGAACTCTAGCATTAAGTGGAGCGATGTCACAACTTAACTCTTGATTTTCCAACAATGCATGATGAGAATTCTTCTTGGATATTATCTTATATTTAGTTGGGGGCCACTTTCTGAAAAAATTGGTTGTCATGGGAAAGTATATGTGCTTGCCTTGGATTAGTTGCTGAAATATACTGATTACTTCCAATTGGAAGGGGTATATTTTCCTAATCTTGTTGTCCTAATGATATGAGGGAGTATGCCCCATTACCCTCCTGGACTGGAATAGAGGTGTGTATCTACTCTACGATGGCATACCG
The DNA here is from genome assembly GCA_963277665.1 of Viscum album. Lineage (NCBI taxonomy): Eukaryota > Viridiplantae > Streptophyta > Magnoliopsida > Santalales > Viscaceae > Viscum > Viscum album. The sequence goes on from CAUJRU010000803.1 coordinate 55,075, forward strand.
ATGTGTCATCCCATGTGTGGGGATAGATTTATGTTTTCGTTCCCCAGATACTAATGAAGTGGTTGTTAAAATATCTTTCCATGCTTCTAAAACATGGGTAGGGATTTGTGTCCACCCTTTCACCATTGATAGAATATGTTTCGAGACTTCAGTAGCCAGAACGGGAATATACGTCAATTCCATATCGGGAGTAGGTGTATATTCATGCTCCTATCCTCCTTTTCCTGTCAATGGGTATTGACGGTACTCATGAATAGGGGAAGAGAGTTGAGTCTTCTCCAAATTTTCCGTCAGAGCTTTTCGACTGACTTCTCCGGGTGATAAAAAATGAGACTGTTGGAAGACTTTATGAACAATGGTAGGTGTATGTACATTCTGGATATTTCCCATCATGTATAGTTGATGGACTTCCTTCAATACTGGAAGATGAGACTGCTAACAGAATTGGTGATTGTAAACAGGTGTACGTTTCTGTTTACCACTTTCCACCTCATTAGATTAGAGAGCTTCTTTAAATGTAGTCAGACGAGCCTGTTGAGTGGCTGATAACTTGTAAGAAGGTGTATGTGCCTATAAATTGTACTCCACCAGGTTTATCTGGTGGGATTGGAGGGTTGCTATCATAAGAGTCTTCTAAGAAGCAAAATTAGGACGGAAGGGTGTATCTGCCCGCTCGTTGTTTTCCATCAAGTTAAATTGATGGGTTTTTTCCAGTGGAGGCAGAGGTGAGAACCATCTCCTTGTTAACCGGAGATTGTCCATGGCGGTTCATCTTGCATGACATGGTCAGAGAGACCAGGGAAAAATGTCCACAGGAAACACCCCCGTCATGTTGGGGGTACACTACCACATGATTCTGGTGGCAATTGCTGGTGTGTGTCCTCAGGAAAGAATACTATATTCTTGAATTGAGGCCTTGAGTGACCTATTTTCCACCTCCATGTAGTAAAGGAGGTATTTATTGTTTTGTTCCGGGGATAAAGACCCGAAATGGTTGGAGACGGTGGGTGGAACCATTTGCTTATTGATCATTGGTCGTTGTTGGCCAGATGATGGAGGATTGTTTTTGACCTATAGGGCATGTCAAGCAGCCTCTAAAGTCAGGATTGTACCGTGCTGGTGATATTATTTTACCAACACATTAGAGACCCAGCGTTGAAGACACTGGGTTGGTGATAACGTCCTTCCCATGGATGGAGATCCAGCTTGAGCAGTGGTCAGGAAATTCATAGATGTTGTCTTGGAGAAATCCATTCTTTGGATTGAAGGTAGATATGTGGAAAACATGAAACAACAACATGATATATTAAACAAAATCTTTTCATATTGATACAGGTGTGATTTATTCCTTTCTATAACCTTCCTTTATCAATTTATAGGGGCATAACAGGTGGGTAACATTATTAACTTGGTTAAGGATTCACATAGGGTTCACCATTTTTGTTTCGTAGTTCCTTGAAAAGTGTATTCTATATTTAAGAATCACTGTTTCTAGGAGGTTTCCATTGGATTTATTAATGGAACCGGAAACTTCCAACAGTTTTTTATCCAAAGAGGACCTGCTTTCCAAAGTAAGGAGTTCATTAAGTTTTGAACATTACAATACTTAATAATGTGCATTGTTCAAGAGGATTAGAGGTCAGACTCATCACACCCTTTTGGGTGGAATTATTATCTACTCTTGGACTCTATTTGTATAATTAAAATATTTTTCATGAATCCTTATTAATTCACCATGTATATCATAAGTATCCCTTAAATTTTTTAATCACTTATTAACATGTGTAAAATTTTAGAATCATCAGTATGAATTCAAGGTTTTTCATTAATGGAAATATCTGTATGTATTCGAGGTTTTCCATCAATGGTATCCTCTAATAAACTGCTTAGAGATTCTTTTAATTATCATTGTGATGATACTAGTTTTTAATCCACTTAGTGGGTCACTCTAGAAATTTATTTTCATCCAAGGAGATGATGGTTTGATTTGATTTTGGGATCGTTCCCATAAGATAGGCTACATATGTATCCTTATGAAAGGAATCAGAAGCCTCATAGTTCGGTGCCACTAAATGGTACACATCATAACTTTTAAGGTCATGTAGTAAGGACCTCTAAGCAGAAGATGCTTAGTTGAAACATAGTGTGGGACTAATGATGAGCAGTCCAAGGAACTTGGAAAGGATATGGGTTTCCAAGTAAGATTAGACCCTATTGGAAATATAGAAAAATGATAATAGGGTTGATTTGAATTGTTGGGTTTTATCCTCAAGGAGGATTCCTACGTATCCCATATAAATGGGAATCAATGCCCACATAGTTCAATAAATCTCATAGGAGAGTATGGTCCTCTAAGAGAGATGAGTTTGGGATTAATTCCTAAAAAGGATGCCTCAGTGATTTGAGGATTTTGGGGATTATTTCATAAGGAGGATGCCCAAATTGGGGGAATTAGGGTTGCATTCCTTAGGAGGATATCTATTGAGATCGGGCCTTGAAAGAGCTTCCTACATATCCTGGTTTGAATAGTAATCAGTGTTCTCATAGTTCTTTCAATTTTGAAAATGTTGTGATAATAACAAATCTCTAAGACAACATGAGTCATTCTTGGTGTGAGAAACAAGTGAATGTCAAATATTAAACAAAGGAATTCAAACTTTCAAATTTTTCCACCTCTGTTGGTAGAAGAGAGAACACCTATGGTGTCCAAGGTGGATGGGGTTGAGGTGACCGTGGAAGAGGGTGAGGCGACGAGCCTTCCCTCTATTCAATTCACATTGGGAAAGGGTACAATTTAAGGAGGAAGGGATGAAGGTGAGGGGATTATACCAAGATGACTGCCCATGGAGAAAAAGAGCAGCAGGAGAGGTAAAGGGTAACAAGAGTCCCTATTCCCATATCTCCTCTGGTAATTGGAACCATAGAAGAGAGGAGGATAAATGATGTTGCCTCCTGTAAGAAAATCCAGGGGATTATGCTAGGGTGGTTTCCCTAAAATTGATCTTGGCAGGGGAGGGATACATTTCCTATGGTTTCATGGAAAATCAAGTGTGAACCGTACATTCCCTACCAGAGACATGAGGTTCTGGGTCTTAAAGATGATAAGGGGAGGACATAACCCAAAACCTTATTCTCAAAATTGAGAACTTCCCAGCACTAATTGTAGAATAATGATACATGTGACTGTATATATACAAACCCACATAAATTCCATGAATCCTAACCCCATTGTGAATCAAATGTGGGAAACATATGACTACGAAAATACAAACCCAAAGAGGAGACACATTTATATTCCTTTCCTAAAGGTTTGATATGTTAGGAGGTTTTGGTGGAGGTCTCAACAGAATCCCTTTCAGACAACGGATCCAATGAAGAAGAATCCTTTCCATGAATTTCTTGGAGGAATGATTAATGGCTTGTAGACTAAAGATAGTGAAGAGAGTAAGTTAATCACAGATGGGCGCCTATTTAGAGAAGGGCGTTCAAGTATGGGTGTGCAAGTACACATGGGTGACCTGATGTTCTCTTAAGCAATGAACAACCTGTATGGTAATACATGGTGGGACCTTTCTCAAGCCTTCAAGAGTATTCATAGGTGATCCAAGAATTGGGGCGCTCAAGTTCTTATGAAAGGAATGAGCAGCAAACAATTATTTCTGACTTGGGGAGGTTGGGTGCTTTAGGTGTGCAAGTGTTATGGTTTTCAAAAACTAAAAGGACTTAAGTCCAATTATCCTCCCTTAAATCCTCCACTCAAGGTGTTAAAGAACTACTTGGAATTTTTCGGAAGACTGGGGTGAAGTACTAGGGAGACGTGAGCAGCAATTGGGATTCAAGGAAATTCATCCGTACAAATGAGAGTCCCAAGGGTCTATTTATAGGAAAATAAGAGACCCTGGGAGGAATTATTTGGGCGCACAAGTAGGCTGCACGACATATGGGGGCACAGAAGTAGGTTCCATGCCACCTATGTTTTTACTTGATTGAGGCGACTCAAACACTATACCTTTGATAATCTTGATTTTTCTTCATGTATTTTTCCATTTTATTTCTAAGGGGATTCCCTTTGTCATTTTTTTGACTCTTTAATGGAATGGAGTGTCAAAAATGACTATCATTTATCCCAATTTAATTTATTCAACCATCATCATTAAATAATCCATATTGATCACATGTTCCATGGGTTAGGCATAAATATCATCTACACATGGGTCTTAGGCATTAAATCACAATGCATAGGGGAAACAAACCAAGTCCCTATTTCACTAGGGCTACACATTTCTCATCAATACATTATCCTCACCTCAAAGCCTCAGTCTGGGTGGAATGAAATCATTAGGGTAATAGAGTCATCATCTCCTTCCTTAACCCATGCATTTTGGTGTAGAGTTTACAACCTCAGTCCAATGTGACTAGTGGGGGTAGAACCTCAAATCAATACCCCACTCTTCCAAGCCATGTTCACATGTGTATTTATCAAGACACCACAACCATACTATAATTAAACCAAGCATATTCAATGCCATAATAATTTTCAATAGATGAAAACAACATGGGAATTAATATCATACCATAACCCATTAATACATTTACCAATTACAATAATAGCCATATACCAAAATTCTAATCCACATTCCATAACCCATTAGGTGTATTCAACAACCCCTATGCCTTAACCAAATCCATAATTTACCATTCATTATCCCATTTAGCCCATTTATCTTTTCCTAAGAATTTACCCACTTATGCATTTCAAGTACAATTCTCCAATCACATAACACAATCTATTTTGTGTTCAATCATTTTGGTGTACCACCTATTTCTCATTTATTAAACCATTCCAAAAATTCATCCATTCCCTTGTTACATACCATTAATGCATTCCCAATTTTCCATTCCATTGTCCAATTGTATGATCACCATTTAATATTCCACAATCCCCTTAGTCATGTCTAACCAAAATTCATGAAACAATCGACATAATATATTTCAAGCGAATTACCCATTTCATGTCATTCCAACAACACATTAATCCTTTATCACCCTAGGAATATTTATCATTATTACATTTACATATTAATTAACCATTAATAAAAATTCTATATGGGTTCCACATTATTATTCGACAACCCACCACTTAACCCTAACACACTATAGGTTCCGGTTTTCTAGTGTACCCCATGGGTGGCCCTAAAATGGTAAAGTCATCCTCGGCACATCCCATAAAGATTGTGATGGTTTCAATTGGTCACTTAGACATCCATTATTATCAAAAACTTCAACAGAACCAAGAACACAAAAATGGGAAAAAATGAATACCAACTTCTATGCACAAATTCAAAGTAAAAAATATGGGATAACACTTTTAGAACACCTACCTCAAATCAAACGATGAAAGAACTCTCAATCATTGTCTTATATCTGGATTCAAACACCCCTTGAAGCCCCAACCTAGGTTCCATCAGAAAAATAGGGTTTTAGCGTTTTAGATGAAGATGGATGAAACAAAAACCCTATTCCAAAAAAGAGAAGGATGGAGAGGATTAGATTTACCCATAGTTTCTATTCGCAACCAAAAACATCCAAAATGTCCAAGAATCAAAGGATAAACACCTCTTTGAAGATTAGGTCATACATGTTTATCACTAGGGTTGAGAGGGGAGGAATGGAGGAAAAACCCGAGTTGGGGTTTCAAATCCCGGAGTTGCAATTTAGTAAATCTTCCAACTTTTCTAGGTTGTACGGTTTACCTGCACATTTTTCCAAACCGTGAACAAACCTGATAGAAGATACTACCTGAAAATCACCCCCTTCAATTAGTTTTTTGGGAATTAAACACAGTTTTTTTAACCGTGTGCAAAGCGTGCAAATTGTTACTGCCTTCATAGTCTCGCCTCGCACGGTTTGCCAAATCGTGTGCCAACCATGCATATTTACCAGAGGGCCACTTTTTCCATTTATTCATGTCCTGAACTCCTGGAACACCTCCAAGACTTCCCTATGACTTGGGAAAACACATAATTAACCAAAAACATGGACTTAAACTGAAACATAGAGAATAACATACCTTACGGAGAAATCTGGGATCTTATAACCTCCCCACTTTATAATAGATCGTCCTCGATATGCACATCCAAGCATCACTATGATTCCATAACTAAGGGCCATTCCACTAGTCCTGCCTATCCATTTCCACATTCCATTTTTCTGACTGCACATCACAAATTCCATCGAACACGAATCAAGGGAACATACTTTCCCCAAAATCCTTCCTCACTACAACCACAACACGAGCTGAAAATTCCTCAAGGATGCATCCACTTCAACCATTCCCACCATGATAACATCATGGGGGATACGTAGGTGACAACACCTAACTCCCAACACATGTAAAATTGACACACAACATCACATCACCATAGAGGAACCAATCGACACCTTATCGGCCCGATACTATATACAACTCATGACCCAAATCACTTGGCATCATTTTCCTCTGTTTTTCAAACTCCCATGGTTACCCAAACCTGATATCACCCAAAGTGAAACAAATGATCCTTCCAACCACGTTTACTTATGATTTCATTCCACAACTATACATCCAGACACAACTCAACCTCTCATCTATCTGAACAGTAAAATTGTTCAAAAAATCTCTACCATGGTCAAATCACCCAAACAGTGACTACTCGAGTCCTTCCAACTTGAAAGTATGCTCATGTGATCAAACAACCATGTATCCAGTATGGTTCTATTAACCATTTCTGGTTACTTTTCCCCTTCTCTATTGACTAAGGACCACCATAACTAAACCCAACCTTCCCGTCACCTAACATGTTACAACACACCCTGCCCAAGTATCCAAAGGGAATAACCCTACATTGGCATCCGACCACACCATTGAAACCATTCGTGAGGAAATTCCTACACTATCCATCTAAGTAATAAGATCAAATTGACCTCAGTCAGGTACAAAATTGTATAAAAAGGAACCCTCTACTACAACATGAACCGAGAGGTGGGTCACTCCCACCACAAACTTTCAATTTTATCATCTCAGTTCGGACCACACCAAACTGGCTTATCCCAAAACACCTACCTTAAATTGATGATACGAAACCCCTTTCTATAAAATTCCCATGGTTCATATTTACATGAATACTCTCATTATAATCCCACATACCCACTGAGGTCATTTCCTAAATTCTGGTAGAATTACATTATCACGGTACGACCACCCTCCAAACTGTCATCGGGCTTCACCCATGGCACGACTCCACATCACATGGCCAAGGTACACTCAAATTCATGATGTTTCAAAACCACACAAGGGAAAATTACCCGAGTCTAACACCAATCTTATTTGGAGTAATAGGACATAAAATTATCTTGCCACAACTTGTTGTCATTGCCGACCACACCCTTCCATGAATTCTGCACATACATCACAAGCTTCACAAAAAACCACTCTAAGCTCGAAGCCGACACTCAGATCATTATAAACCACATCCAAGTCCTATTTTTCTTCCCCGAGGAACCTAACATACACCTTACAAGTTCCCCATTGGCATCCCGGTGCCACTACATTTACTCGATGTTCTCTTCTCTGAATATAGGACTGACTTATATCTCCCCACCTTAGGAGTATCGCTACTAATGCTCCCAAGAGGGGTTATAACCACCGTTTCTTACAATCAATCATAAGAAGAACCCCAAAAAATTGACATGGATATCTGGATTTCTTCCAAACCATGAAAAAAAACATCACCCAATGCCCGTTCTCGGCTTCCATGAAAGGATTCCATGATGTATGTCATCATTCGGTCCATTCCAAGGACCTCAACCCAATCCATTGCGGGTGTACATCGCACCATCAAGCTCCAAATATACCATTTCTATGATCATAAACTCTATAATGTCCCTCATACAACAAAACATATTCTTGTCTCTTGGAATGATCTATATTTTCTCAACCTACCTAGGACTATGTCAAGATGTTTGGCAAGCTCGTCACTAGATGAGGTACTCTAGGAAGTCTTTTAAGAACACCACCACCAACTCATCCATATCTGATGTCAAGATATAGGACACCATGACCTTGAAGGGATCTCAGGCTCCCCTACTAAATGCATCTGATCAACACATAACCACCATCACTCAGCTGAGATTATCAGTCAAGTTTAACCACCGCTCCATGACCAAATAACCAAGAAGTCGTAAGACAAAGTTTCATGTGGAACTACTTTTTCCAAACCACTCAATTTCTTCCACTGAGTCCCTACCTGCTAACAACCAAGTAACATGGTATACTACACCAATAAAACCATCAGTCTCTCACAAAATAACATTATCTTGCGTATAGACTATCGCCTACTTACTTAGCTAACCACATATCTTGGTCAGTCAGCCTCATCGGAACTGAGGCAACCTATGCATCTCACCCAAAAATCAAACCATTCATACTAAAAAGTTCATCCACGTGACCACCCTCACCATGGGTGTCACCATCGATCCAAATTATATAACCACACTTCCTCCACCCTTGTATTTTCATCTCGAAAACAACTTCCAGACCTCCAATAATCATCATCCAAACAGGTGAGTAAGGAATCCATATTATAAAACCCTTCAAAACAAACCTTACCTCTTATAAAAACACTAGGGTTCACTTACTTTAACACCCCAAGCTTCCATGGTACGTTTCCCTTTGAATAATCAAATAGCTTGCGTTGTACGCAACTTGGAGTTTTAGCACACCACGAAAAATCAAACTAGCCGTTATGAATAGTAATACCCGCTTTTTGAAATTTTTTAAATTTTATTTTTCAAAATGGATTTCATTTTTGCGTTTGGAATATCAAAATTAGCTTAGGGTGAAATATTGGTATTTTTCTGAATGCTTTCAATTTTTGATGAATAGTGAAAAACACTGTGTTATTGTTTAAAATTGACTTTTAATTTAAATAATTAGTTATTTTATTTAAATTTATATTAGGTAAAAATAGATACATAATACCTATATATGTTCAATGTAATTCATTGCAGTCATTTTATAAATATATTAGATATATAAAATTATATTGAACTTTTTACCGTCTTTTACCCACCTTCTAGGCACATTTACAGAATTGGGTAAAACGTAATTTTACCACTTCTGTGAATTGAATTTAAAAAATATTAGAGGCACAGTTGACATCAGTAAGTAAAATTTAGTTCAATAAGATTAAAATAATTTTTGGCGAAAAGTAACTTTTGACTTTTATTTACCATGGTTAAAAGTAAATAGGGTAATTAAAGGTAAAAAATGATATTATAATTACCCTAACACATGTAATAATTATATTATGTAAGTAAATTTATAAAAAAATAAACCTTAGGAATAAAATATGATCCTTCTGGTCCATTTGGATTAGATTAAGACATTTATTATTATTATTTCTAAAAAAGAGATAAAAGTGTTAAGTTCAAAGTTTAATAACTAAACAATTTTTAATATAGGGTTATACAAAACATAAATTACACTATAAATATTAATTATAAAGATAAAAATATTTCATACATAATTGTATTTTATTTATAATTTTTAGAAATTAAATAATTAATTTTATTTATGACATAATGATGAAGCACTGATTTCCTTATTAATGAAAGATTAAAATAATTAATATTATAAATATCCAAAAAATTTAAATTGAGACTTATGATGAATTAAACTAAATTTATAGGTTAATATGACATTTTATAGTTTATTAAATAAATTTTCTTTGAAGTGATAATGTTTTTATGACTTCCACAAAAACAAAATACCAAATAGTGTCAAAACTAACATAAATGAATTTTTAAAAAAAATACTATATTATTAATTGATACAATATTACAAAAAAATATAAGGATCATAAAAAGGACATAGATAAATTTATATATATTAATAATTAACCACTTGGGGTTCTCTTGGTTTTTTATAGTAATTTTATTAACCATTTATTATAATAATACAAGAATACATGGTAAAAGTTGAACTATTTAAGTAAAAGTTAAATCTAAAAGATAAGGTAACTATGGTGACCTAAACATGTATAAACCCTATTGGTTGAGAGGTTTTAGACCCATACCCACCTTATAATCTAAATAAATTATTTTAGATCCATTTTAAACCGAATATGATTTTATAATAAAATAATATTTCAAGATGTTTCTAATGTGACCCTCACCTCTATTATAAAAGGGTACATCCCCTTCTCTGAAAATCACACCGTCAAAGACATTTGGATCATCCAAAACCAGATCAAATATCATCACAACTACCCTCACTTATACCTATAGGCCTTATTTTGATCATAAATCCAACCTAAGTATCCCTTTTGATCAACTCAAAAGGAAACACCCGAAGAAGAGGTGATAATTTCCTTACGTATTTCAATGTTCTTTTCTACTTTCAATTCCTATTTATTTGTGGTTTGCATACCAAGATAAAAAATCCAGTAACTTATACATACAATGATGTTATTATAAATATGGTACAACCATATTAATTATTCTATCCATCCTATGAATGACAATTCACCATACATGGGTTTGTATGACTTACTGTCTCCACGTTGTGGTGTAGTTTGTTATTCAAACACTTCATTTTTGGATGGGTATAATAATGAGTATAAATGATATAAATAATAAATATAACATGTTAAGGATTCCTTATATATGATATACCATCCAATTACATACTATTTGACCATCAATATAATGGTATTATTGCTCGAGCATACGTACGGATTACCGTCTCCACGAACATGGGGAGATTCATTCCCCATCACAACCATTCAAGAATAATTTTCATTTATGATTAAAAATAATGTTTAAGAACTTAATATCATTATGGATATAAATAAAATACATCCTATCCATAACAAAAATGACTTATGTAATAAAACATATAAATGAAAACGAATTAGTTAACACCCGAAAAAATGATACTACTAAAATATTATTAATAAAGAAATATTAAAAGATCATATTTGATAAAATATTTATGTATGTTGTTGTTGTATAACTTAATAAAAAAGATTTAACTATTACAAAAGAGGTTAATTTACCCTCGATCAAGGAAAATTACTAGGTAAGGGTTAAGTTTACAATCACTTTATTATCCGAGGTTGTTTATACGTAAGAATCTACTAGGAATTCTCTATCATCCTCATCCTTATTTATTAAAAATGTATTTCAAAACATTTTTACTATTTCCTAGAATATGGGTTAATTTAATTTATACCCTTGTTTTACTTTTTATAATTTTTTTTGAAATAAATTTTTATGTCGTTTTCCAAACAAATTACTCTATGACCTTTTCGACAAATTAAGTTAATAATGTTTTTCTAACTTATACGATGGGTACGACTATTTGTTGCCGTTATAACACCTTAAAAGCATCCCTTACAAGCTTATAAGTATATTTTCCAAATAAATGTTTTCTTTAAAAATTATTTTACATTTAAATGATTTCAAAATAGAAAGAGATATTTCTCTCAAAAAGTTTAGATTTCATCTATGTCAACATCCTTTGATGGATTTTACACTTGTTTGAAGTTAATTTATTATGATACAATCTTCCATGTTATATTTATGGTTTTGTGATATGTTTGGAAATGGAAGTGTTATTTTTATACCATTCATGGTTTATGGTTAAAGTATTAACATTTTGTATGCTAGTTTTAATATGAATGTTTAAGTTATGTTTCAACCTTTTCATATGAGGAATGCATTGGACTTAGTAAGAGATGGGTGGAGCCCTCTATAGATCCTCGATGAATCGGTAGGAATCATGAGAAAAACTAGTGTCTTGGCACAAGGCCTTGATAAAATACTATTTGTAGTCTTGGAGCGAGGCCTTTACTATGTGGTTATGATGTCTGACATTATGAATTCCATTATTATGAAATTGGCTATTGATATTACATGACATTATTCTAATAGTATAATATCAATGTGAATAAGTAAATGTAATTATTCGATTTATCTTTTCCATATTATGAAGATGTTTAAGTTTAAAAGGGTTGTGTTTTAGTCTTATACACTTATTTAAATGATTATTCTTATTTATTTATGTTTCTGCTATATTGTTATCCTTACTGAGAACCTGAGCTCACTCCTTTCTATATTTTATTTTTTCCAAGATGCGATGAATTATATTATGAATGACCAGCAGGGATAGTCTAAGGTATATGAGTGTTTGAAAAAGAGACAATTTTGTTATTGTTTTTTATTTTATAATGTAATGTAAAACTTATGTTTGAATCTATTACTTCCAAGGATTATATACTGATCGGTATTTTGAGACATGATTCCTTGTATCATTCCTATGTTATGTAATAATGCACTGAATCTAGGTAATTGAGGTTGGGGCATTATAGTTGGTATCAGAGGAAGTTTAGTACAACCCTTGTAAGCTAGATTTAGAAAAATTCTAATTAGATAAAATTACCCTAAGATAGACTTTGAGGATTAGTATAGAAGAAATAACTAGAATTTTTGTAATGTAGAGATTTTGTGAGTTTTCCAAGAAATACATACATGTCTAGATATGAGTTGGTAGAGGCAGCTCTGGCATAGATGTAACTAAGAGTGAAAACTCCGACAAGGAGTTTCGGGCTTGACCCGGGGTATCCGGGTACGCGACAACGGGCCTTTCGTCACTCTTGGTAATGATACTCCTAGGGGAAATGATTAGGAAAATTCACATTTTCATTACAAACCATTATGAAATATTTATGATTATTTACCTCCTCAAAGAAAACATTTTTATGATTATGGATTATATCCTTAAACTGTTCAATTTATGTTAAGTGTTTTATAAGTTTGCAATTATGTATTGCGATTCATAAACTAATCTAGTGTACACAATTGTTTAGAAATGGAGCATAGTGGAAGGAATGGAAATTGTATCAATGCAAATAATACATCAAGGGATTACCCTCCTACTCAAGATAATTATAGTGGAGCTGGTGATGCAACTTGTTCTTATCATATTATCACCATACTCGGACAACTCACTCAGGTTATGAATAATAACTTTACCCATATAGATCACCCTAGTGCACAACACGAAGGATCAATGTTAGACCGCGTCATGATTCAATAACCACCAACATTCAATGGGACTAAAAATCTATTTCTAGCTGAGAAATGGATTAGTTCAATATAGAAAATATTTCATGCTTTGGGGAGTAGCGAATGAGAAAAATTTGTCATTGCATTTTATCGCCTCACGGGAGATGCAGATCAATGGTGGTCATTAATTCAAAACATAAAGGAGGATGAAGAAGTATAAAACATGTAATGGAGGGATTTTAAAGAGATTTCCTTAGAATAATACATTCCTCATTACCATCGAGCAGATTTGGAAAGACAATTTCTGAGTCTGAGGAAGAATGAGGATGAGAATGTCACAATGTATGAGGCTATCTTTACAAGGTTAGAAAGGCATGCATCATATTATATAAGTAACCCAAGGAGTAAGATTGATCGATTATTTTATGGGTTAAAACCATTTCTCCGTTGATCATTTGTCTCACAATCCTTCTCATCGTATAAAGATATTTTCTCATGTGCTATCATGATAGAAAAGAAATTCTCTAAGTCTTACGACTTTAAAGAAAAGCAAGAGAATAAGAGATCTACTAAACACTTTGGAAATATAAATAAGGGGAAGAAGGGAAAAGTTTAATTTCTATCCTGTGGTAAATGTGGGAAGAAACACCCCGGTACTTTCTGGAAGTGAAGGGGAGTTTGTTACAAGTGTGGTGAAAAAGGCCACCAAGCTCGTGATTGAAAGGGAAAGAAAGAGGCTGTCAATGTTGAAGGCTATAATTTTTGATAAATGGGGCATTAGGAAAATAAATGTACTAAGTGCTAAAGAAACATACCTCATAAAAGTCTAAGGGAGAAATTCCATGATTATGCGATCACTAATGCTGAGGTAGAAGCTTCGAAAGATGTGGTGGCAGGTAATTTAATGATTTTTTTCAAGTTTAGCCAATGCTTTATTTGATTCGGGATCATCACATTATTTCACATATTCCTAGTTTTCTAAGAAAAATATATATTTACAATTTGATTTAACAAGGTATTTTTCTATCAAAACTCTTTAGGTAAGTATCATTACAACATTGTTTTGTGAATCAGTCCCCATTAGGGAATATAATTGTTCTTTATCTGCTGATATCATCATCAAACCCATGATTGAAATTGATATAATCCTCGGTATGGATTCACTTTCATACCATGATGTAAAAATTTATCATAAGAAGAAGTAGGTTATAATTTTTGATGATGATAAAGATTATCTTGTCATTAGAGCAGAAACATCACCACCTGATTCCTATCTAGATACACCCCAGTAGCTCTACTAAATTCAATATTGGGGAGGAAGAGAATGAAATAACTATGGGTGAGGAAAATAATGTTCAAATAGTGAATTCACCTATTATGGAAGAATATGTTGATGTGTTTCCAGAGGATTTACCTAGACATCCTCCAGAACGATAAATTGAGTTTACCATTGATTTAATTCCTGGTCCATGGCCTATATCGAAGACACTTATATAATGGACACTGTGTAATTAGTGTAACTAAAGAAACAACTATAAGAATTGAGTAATAAGGGATTTATTCTTCCTGGTGTTTCTCCATGGGGAACCCATGTTCTTTTTGTTAAGAAGAAAGATGGATCTATGAGGTAGTGCATTGACTACAGGGAGATCAATGCTATAACAATAAAGAACAAGAATCGCCTACCCCACATTGATGATTTATTCGACAAACTTCATGGAGCTCAACATTTTTAAAAGATTGATCTTCGATCTAGAAATCATCAGTTGTGTGTGAAGAAGTAATACATTCCGAAAACGACATTTCGAATTAGGTACGAGCATTACGATTCTACAATAATGCCTTTTGTACTGACTAATGCTCCCTCTATTTTAATGGATTTTATGAATCATGTTTTCAAGGAACATCTTGATGACATTGTAGTATTATTTATTGATGATATCATGGTATACTAAAAAATATACGAAGATCATGAAAATCACTTGCACACTATTTTGAAAACCCTCAGAGGAAATGAATTATATGGGATGATTACAAAGTTTGAATTGTGGATTTAGAAAATTTCTTTTCTTTTCCATATTTTCTCTAAGGATGAAATCTTTGTTGATCCATCAAACACAAGATAAATACAAGAATGGCCAGCACCGACGAGTATAACTGAGGTTTTCATTTTTATTGGTTTAGCTGGTTATTATCAACATTTAGTTTAGAATTTTTCCCGATTGGGAAACCCATTAACCAAGCTCACACATAAAGGGGTTAAATTTGTTTGGACAAAAGAGTGTGAAGAATGTTTTGAATAACTGAAGATAAGATTATTCAATACTCTTATCTTGACTATATCATCTGGGAATGACGGGTTTATTATTTATAGTGATGCTTCAAAGAAAATACTTGTTTTTTTCCTTATGGAAAATGATAGAGTAATTGCCTATGCATCAATGCAGCTAAAAATTCATGGACAAAACTATCCTACACATGATCTTGAGTTAGCAGCTATAATATTTTCTTTGAAGATATGGAGACACTATCTCTATGGTGAAAAATGTCAAATATATATCGATCACAAGAGCTTGAAGTATATTTTCTCACAAAAATAACTCAACATGAGGCAAAATAGATGGCATGAACAACTCAAGGATTATGATTGCACTATACACTACCACTCGGGGAAGGAAAATAAGATGGAATATGCTTTGAGAAGAAAGGATCATGGAGTTTTGAACAAGATGTGAGTTTAAAGGGATCCTATGTTCATGGATCTAGTAAAGATGAATATGGGAATAATCATGGAAGGTGAAACATAAATACATTTTCAAATATTAGCTAAACCATCTTAACTAGAAAGGATAAAAAGTTTTTAGACTGATGATGAGGAGTTTCAAAAGAAAATTAAAGCTGTGAATGATGGGAGATTGATTGAATTCTCATATGAAGATGAGATTTTGCAATTTGGGAAGAGAAATTGTGTTCCTGACATACCTGATCTAAAAAGGGAATTGTTGGATGACGATCATCACTTCAGTTTCCCTATACACTCTGGTAGCACTAAGATGTATAGTGATTTGAAGGAACATTTTTGGTTGGACAACATGAAGAGGGAGATTTCTGATTATGTGTCAAGATGTATGGTTTTTCAATTGGTAAAGAATGGAAGACAACATCCTATAGGATTCATGAAACTTCTTCCCATACTAGAGTGGAAATGGGATGATATTATGATGGAATTTTTCATGGTACTACCAAGGACTCCTAGAAGGAATGATGCAATATGGGTCATTGTTGATCATCTTACCATGTCAGCACATTGTCTTTCTATAATAGATGATTTACCACCTAAACGGCTGGAAAGAATATATATTAATGAATTTATAAGACTTCATGGAGTACCCCTGTCAATTGTTTCTAATCGTGATCCTCATTTTACATCAATATTCTTGAAAAGTCTTCAAATGTTCTTGGATACTGAACTTCTTTTGAGCATTTCCTACCACCTTTAAACCGATGGACAATCAGAACAGACTATTCAAACCTTATAAGACATGTTGAGATCTTTCTCACTTGACATTCAAGGTATGTGAGATCAGTATTTACCTATGGTAGAATTTTGCTATAATAATAGCTTCCATTAAAGTATTAAGATGGCACCATATGAAGCGTTATATGGGAATATATGTCGCACACCAACTTGTTGGGATGATGTTGGTGAAAGAAAACTCGTAGGGCCAAAACATTTGAAAGGAAAAATGGAAAAGGTGAAGATTATCCAAACCCACATCAAAGCATCTCAAAGTAGGCAAAAGAGCTATGTAGATTACCGAAGGAAGGAAGTGGAATTTCAAGTAGGAGATCGTGTTTTCTTGAAGGTATCTCCATGGAAGGGTGTCATATATTTTGGTAAGAAGGGTAAATTAAGTCCCAGGTACATCAGACAATTCAAATTCTAGAATGAATTGGAGTTGCAACTTCTCATTTGGAAATGATGCCATGTATCTCCAAAGTTCATGACGTGTTCTACGTTCCACTATTGAGAAAATACATGCCAGACCCAACGCATATACTCACCTATGAGGAAATTAAACTAAAACCTGATCAGTCTTATTTTGAAGAGCCTATCAAGATTTTTTACACTAGAGAACAAGTTTTGAGAAACTGGACGACTCGTCTGGAAAAAGTTCTATGGAGAAATCATAAGATAGAAGAGGAAACATGGGAATATGAGAAACTTATGATGAAGAACCACTCGAATATTTTTATGCAGTAATATTCTATAAATTTTTAGGATGAAATTATTTCAAGTAGGGGAGAATGTAACACCCCAAGCTTCCATGGTACGTTTCTATTTTAATAATGAAATATCTTCCGATGTATGCAACTTGTAGTTTTAGCACACCACGACAAATCAAATTTGCCGTTATGAATAGTAATACCCACTTTTAAAATTTTTATAAATTTTATTTTTCAAAATGGAAATCATTTTTGCATTCGGAATATCACAATTATCTTAGGGTGAATTTTTGGTATTTTTCTGAAAACTTTCAATTTTTGATGAATAGTGAAAAACACTGTGTTTGTTTAAAACCGAATTTTTTTAATATAATTCGTTATTTTATATAAATTTATATTCTGTAAAAATAGATACATAATACCTATATATTTTCAATTTAATTCATTGGATTCATTTTATAAATATATTAGATATATAAAATTTTATAGAACTTTTTACCGTCTTTTACCCACCTTCTAGGCACATTTGCAAATTTGTATAAAATGTAATTTTACCACTTATGTGAATTGAATTTCAAAAATTCGAGAGAAAAGGTTGAAATCAGTAAGTAAAATGTGGTTCAATAAGATGAAAATAATTTTTGGGGAATAGTAACTTTTGACTTTTATTTACCACTGTTAAAAGAAAATAGGGTAATTAAAGGTAAAAAATGATATTATAATTACCCTAACACATGTCTTAATTCTATTGGATAAGTTTATTTCGAACAAAATAAACCTTAGGAAAAAAATATGATCCTTTTGGTCCACTTGTATTAGATTAAGACATTTATTATTATTTTATTTAAAGAAGAGTTTAAAGTGTTAAATTCAAAGTTTAATAACTAATACATTTTTAATATAGGGTTATACATAAGTTAAATTAGACTATAAAATTCATTATAAATCTAATACGATTTAATAAATAATTTTATTTTATTTATAATTTTTAGATATTAAATTATTAAATTTATTTATGACACAATAATGATGCAGTAATTACCTAATTAAGGAAAGATTAAAATAATTTATATTATGAATATCCAAATAAATGTAAATTGAGACTTATGATGAATTCAACTACTTTTATTGGTTAATATGACATGTTAGGGTTTATTAAATAAATTTTCTTCGAAGTGATAATGTTTTTATGAATTCCACAAAAACAAAATACCAAATAGTGTCAAAATAGACATAATTGAGTTTTTAAAACAAATAATATATTATTAATTTATATAATATTCTTAAAAATATATGGTTATTCCAAAGGACATATATAGGGTTATATATATCAATAATGAACCATTTTGGGTTCTCTTGGATTTTTATAGTAATTTTATTAACCATTTATTATAATAATACAAAAATACATGGTAAAAGTTAAACTATTTAACTAAGGGTTAAATCTAAAAGATAAGGTTAAAATGATGACCTAAACCTATCTAAAACCTTTTGGTTGAGATCTTCTCGACCCATTCACACCTTATCTTCTAAATAAATCATTTTTGGAGCCATTATAAACTTAATATGATTGTATAATAAAATAATATTTCAAGATTTTTCTAAAGTGACGCTCACCTCTCTTATAAAAGGGCACTTCCCATTCTCTCAAAATCACACCTCAAAAGCCATTTGGCTCGGACAAAAAATTATAAAATATCCGGAAAACTACCCTCAATTATACCTAAAGGACTTATTTTGATTATTAATCCATCCTAAGGAGCCCTTTTGATCAACTCAAAAGGAAACACCTGAAGAAGAGGTAATAATTTTATCACTTCTTTCGAAGTTCTTTTCTTCTTTCACTTCCTCTTTCTTTGTTGTTTCCATACCAAAATAATAACTCCAGTACCTTATACATAATGTGATGTTATTATAAATATGGTACAACCATATTCATTATCATATCCATCCTATGAATGACAAGTGACCATACGTGTGTAAGTACGGCTTACCGTCTCCACGTCGTGGTGTAGTTTGTTATTCAAATACATCATTATTTGGTTGGGTATAATAATGAGTATAACTAATATAAATAATAAATACAACATTTTAAGGATTTTTTATGTATGATATACGATCCAATTATAGACAATTTTACCATCAATAGAACAGTATTTTCGCTCGGGCGTATGTACGGATTGTCGTCTCCACGAACACGATTAGATAAATTTCCCATCGTAACCATTCAAGAAAAATTTTAATTTTATGATTAAAAATAGTCTTTAAGAAATTAGTATCATTATGTATATGAATCAAATACATCCTATCCATAGTAAACATGACTTACATAACAAAACATATAAAGTAAAACGAATCAGTTGACACCCAAAACAATGATACTAATAAAATATTATTAACAAAGAAATATTAGAAGATCATATATGATAACATCTTTATGTTTATGGTTCTTTTATAATTTAATAAAAATTATTTAACTATTACACAATAGGTTAACATACCCTCGATCAAAGAGAAGTATAAGGTAAGGGTTAATTTTATAATCAAAACTCTTTATTATCTGAGGTTGTTTATAAGTAAGCATTTACTAGGAATTCTTTATCATCCTCATCCGTGTTTCTTAAAAATGAATTTCAATTTTTTTTACAATTTCTTTGAATATGGGTGAAAATAATTTATACCCTTTTTAAATTTTTATAATTTTTTTTAAAAGGAATCTTTCTGTCGTTTTCCAAACACAGTACTTTATGACCTTTTCGACAAATTATGGTAAGAATGTTTTTAACTTATACGGTGGGTGTGGCTATTTTCGGCAATTATAGCACCTTCAAAGCTTCCCTTACAATCTTATATGAATATTTTCAAAATAAATGTTTTATTTTATAACTATGTGACTTTTAAATGATTTCAATATAGAATGAGATATTTCTCTCGAAAAGTTTCTATTTCATCATTGTCAACATCCTTTGATGGATTTTACACTTGTTTGGGGTTCATTTATTATGATACAATCTTAAATATTATATTGAAGGGTTTTTGATATGTTTTAATGTGGATGTGTTATTTTTATATCTTTCATGGTTTATGGTTAAAGTATTAACATTTCGTATTCTAGTTTTAATATGAATGTTTATATTATGTTTCAACCATTTCATAGGAGGAATGTGTTGGACTTAGTAAGTGACGGGTGGAGCCCGCTATAGCTCTTCAATGCATCGGTAGGTCACAAGAGATGAACTAGTGTCTTAGTAGAAGGCCTTGAAAAACTCTTATTTTTAGTCTTGGCACGAGGCCTTGACTATGTGGTTATGATGTCCAGAATTTTGCATTCCATCATTATGAAATTGGCTATTGATATTGTGTGTGATTATTCTAGTAGTAGAATATCCATTGAATAAGTAAATGGAATTATTTGATTTATCTTTTCCATATTATGGTTAATTTTATGTTTAAAAGGATTGTGTTTTAGTCTTATACATTTCCTTAAATTTTTATGCTTATTTATGAAAGTTTTGCCTATATTGTTATCCTTAGTGAGCACATGAGCTCACCCCTTTCTATGTTTTATTTTTTCTAGGGTTCGAAGAAGTATATTATGAATGACCTAGAGGGATAGTATAAGGGATACGCATGTATTCAAAGGAGATAATGTTATTTTTTTTCAATTTATATTGTAATGTAAAACTTATGTTTGTATCTTGTACTTCCAAGGCTACAGAACTGATCGGTCTTTTGGGACATGATTCATTGTATCATGACAATGTTATGTAATAATGCACTGACTCTAGGTAACAGGGATCGGGGTGTTACACTTATGAAGTAACCAAGAAAAACTATACCATTTACTACAACTTGGGGTCACTTATATGCATTGTCACCTCCTCTAAAGCATCTCCCATACTTCATATTCCAATGTACTTGCACCCCTGGCCTAACCACAGACGAGGTCACCCTAGATTTTTAGAAACTATCATCCCATAACCACAAATCGAGGGGAACAACCATCCATCAACCATCCCATATATCCCTCAAGTTCAGTACTACACCATGGAACACTCCGAGTCGCATTATTAGTGTCCAAAGACATCTACATGTGTGACACATAACCAAAAGCACTAGAAACCCCATTCGACCTTTCTCATATGTCACCTTGATGGTTGGATGTTACCAACTCCCTAATCTAGAGTCACAACCATAAAAATCCATTGGCCCTCTCTCCAAACCTTATATATCATGACACAGACAATAAATGCTCATAAAAATTCACTCTCACCCCCATTCTGATGCACACTGTGCCTAACGAACCAATCGACCATTTAATCTAGGTTCTGTATGAAAGGTATACACATTCATCAGTACTATGATAAAAACTTCCTCTCTATGATTCAAAATGAAACCCGCCAGTTCTATACTCACAAGGTCACTAAGACACAGGATCCATCCTTAGGGTTCAGTATTCACTCCATGCGCTCACAAACCACGAGAGTTTCCTCACTCCCATTACCTAACAAAGCCTCAAAACCAAAAGACCACAACCTACCATGGGTTCCCTCAACACACCACCTAGGACACATAATCTCCTATAAGGCCTCAAAATTCAAATCCAAAGTCTCAAACTAGGGAACTCTTAATTCCCCAACCCACACCTACAGGGGTTCAACTGAAAAAAGAGGATACCCACTATTTAACTCAATCATTCTAATTTTAAACTTATCATTTACCCAACGCTTTGAGGAATGACCAAAAAATTTAACCACACATGGAAAAGGCCTCACTCTATCATCCTTGAACAACCCATTCTTCATAATCTATCCAATCTCTCATCATCACACTTATAAAACCACCCTCTACCATACCTACTGTGGTCAGGGTCAACAAGGGGTAACCAATTTATTTAATCACAACTCTTTCGTCAACACATATCTAACCAAATATTCTCTTACAACATGATCCCTTCCTCTTAGGAACATTTACCATTTCACAGTATGTTAAAATCATCATTTTAACTCATTTACTCCTTCTATTACAAAAATTCATTAACAATTTTATCGTCATTATACAATCCATTTTTCTTTTAGACACCGAATCAGTCCTTACTGTTTATCACAGCTAAAAATTTTAACTCCATCATAACATTTATATATAGATGATGTTCCAAAACTTTTCATTTGTATTCTTTTCATTCAACCACTTACATTACCATTATTTGGCATCATTTTCATCATATTTTTGAAGGAAATAAAATGCATTCTACTCTCTTTGCCCAGCAAACCCATCCCATGTGTGTGCCTATAATGATGCATTCTACATATATACATAGGTGACTAAATTGATTCATGAATGCACAAACCCATGCCATTCCATCAATGATAAAAAATCACACTTCAATCAAATCACACAACATGTACATCACCCAATGGTGAAATGTCATTCATCTGAAACAACACACATCAAGTACAACAATTCACACCTAGGGTGACTTGGGCTTTCCCTCGTACATGGGATTAATAAACCAAAAAATGAGCTTATTACCAAGGCCCGAAAAATCATAGTCTTCTATATACCATCCCAAGATAGTATAAAACAGAAAAGACCTCCTCTAGTACCACTTTGTAATATCCCTGACTCAGAAGCCACTAAAGTGGTACTCCGAGCCGGGCTGTCACATGACCTCAAGCACTCCTCCAATTAAGCAAGAGGTTTTCAACAAGTGGTGAGGGTATAATAAGTCACGTTGGGATACTATACACAATTTTTAAAATAAATCCATTTAAAACACAATATAAATATCGGAAACAACAAGAACCAATAAGCATACCTAACTAAACATTTCTCAAATGGGGTAAAAATATCAATCAAATACCACAATGTCATATCATACCAGTAGTGCAAAATTAAAGAACCCAAAATAAAGCAAATGGAAAAAACATCAAACAGGCCCCGACTCTATGTTAGGTTCCTTCAACATGTACATATCAAGCCCAACACAATGTCCTAGAGTTGGTCCTTCGCCCTTGCCTGACCTGCAACCAAGTAGTCTGCTCGGGTACCCAACAGTGACCCGAGAAGGGTGTGAGTTCAAAGCTCAGTAGGCCCACCACCAATAGTGTCTACAAAAATATCCAGTCTAATATATATTTCATGAAAGTAAAAAATAAATGGTACGTAAGAAAGGGGCAGTTCGGGTGCCATTACATAACATTTCTCATTTCATCCAGGACTAGCATTTATCCCAATTCCATTTCTTATACCATGATCATTATATAATCCATATTGATCACATGTTATATGGTTTAGGAATAAATATCATCTACACAAGGTTATAAGGCATGTAATAACAATGGATATGGGAAAAAATCCATTTTTCACTAGGGCTACACATTTCACATCAATATATTGTCCTAACCTCAAAGCCTCAGTCTGGGTGGAATGCAACCGTTAGGGGAATAAAGCCTCTGCCCCCTTCCCTAAACCATGAATTTTGGGGTGGAGTTTAGAGCCTAGGTCTAACTCGACCCGTGGACATAGAACCTGAAGTCAATACCCCACTCTTCAAAGCCATGTTCACATGCTTATTTTTCAAGTCCCCACAACCATACCATAATGCAACCAAGTATATTAAATGGAATTAGAATTCATAACCATCTAGAAAAATTCTAATTCCCATGCCTTAACCCATTAGGTGTTTCGAACAACCCCTATGCCTTAGTCAAATTCATCATTTAACATTCATTAACCCATTTATCCCATTTATCATTTCAGAAGCATTTACCCACTTATGAATTTCAGGTACAATTCTCATATCTCATAACGCAATCCATTTTTCATTCAATCATTTAGGTGTACCACCTAATTATCATGTATTAAACCATTCCAAAAATTAATCCATTCCCTTATTACATCCCATTAACACATTCCCCATTTCCCATTCCATTACCCAATTGCATGTTCGACATTTAATATGCCCTAATCCCCTTAGTAATTTCTAACCAAAATTCATGAAACAATCGAAACAATCTATTTCAACCCAATTACCCAGTTTCATGTCATTCCAACAACACCTTATATATTTATCACCCTAGGAATATTTATCATTATTCCATTGAAAACATAATTAACCATTAAGATATATTATACATGGGTTCCACATTATTATTCGAAAACCCACCACTTAACCCTAACACACTTTAGGTTCAGGTTTGCCGGCGCACCCCATGGGTGGCCCTAAAATGGTCAAGTCATCCTCGACGCATCCCATGGGGACCGTGAGGGTTTAGATTGGTCACTTAGACAGCTATTTTATCAAACACTTCAACATAACCAAGAACAAAAAAAGGGGAAAACAAGAACACCAACTTCCATGCACAAATCCAAAGTAAAACCATGGGATAATACTTGTAGACCACCTACATCAAATTATACTATAAACACAATCTCAATCATGGACTTAGATCCAGATTCAAACACCCCTTGAATCCCCGAACTAGTTTTCACTGAAAAAATGGGTTTCATGTTCTCAAAAGTATATAGAAGAAACCAAAAACCCTAATCCGAAAAAGAGAATGAAGGAGAGGATTATACTTAACTGGAGATTCGATCTGCAACCAAAGATGTACAAAAAGTACTAGAATTGAAGGAGAAAAAACTCTTGGAATCTTGGGTCATCCATGTTCTTCACTAGGGATGAGAGGGGTGGAATAGAGGAAAAACCTGAGTTGGGGTTTAAAATTCTAAAGTGGAATTTTTTAAATCTTCCCACTTTTCTGGGCCACATGGTTTACCCGCACGGTTTTCCAAACCGTGCGGAAACTAATACCCAAAACCACCCTCTTTACATGGTTTTATGAGAATTCTGCATGGTTTTCTTAATTGTGCACAAACCGTGTGGATAGATACTCCTTGAATAGTCTCCCCTTACACGGTTTCCCAAACCATGGAAAAATTGTATCAATTTCCCATAGGTCACCTTTTCCCCATTTTTCATGTCTCATAACACCAGAACACCCCTTATCCCTCTCAAGGACTTGGGAAAATACATAACTAAAAAAAATAGAGACTTAAATGGAATCATAAATAATAACATACCTTACATATAAATATGGGATCTTACAAGATATGTAACTTTAAATAAAAAATAAAATCATATTAGGACCTAAAATATGGGATAATACATACTAGAAACTAAAAATACTATATATTTATAACATAGGATCCAACCAATATCAATTCCTACCATAGTCCATCGATATCCAACTGCTTACCTCCTAGTGGTTCCGCACACACTAAGGTTACTCGTGTATTTTTCTTGATCCACTCAAGGTTCCCAATGATCGAATTATAAAAATACATTTCAAAACCATGTTAAAAATTTCATAAATCATTTTCAAATAAATTAAAATCAAATTTTGTGTTCGAAAAACCATTTCAAAATCAAGAAAATCTGTTTTTAAATATTTTTTTTGAATACATTTTCCATTCCAAGAAAAAACATTAAACCACATATCACCCTATTATTTAAAAAACCATAATTAATGTACCGATAATAAAAATCAATTAATTTATTAACCAATGTTATAGAAACACCTACCACAAATTGGTATAAACCTACCTGTCTTCGACCACGGTGAATGGAAACCACATGAATAGACCTCAAAAGGAAAGGCACATGAACAATAAGAAATGGATTGATTTAAATAAATTTCAAATAAAAATTTGAATAAAAATCATATTCAACACCATTTATAAGATGACAATAAGGAAGAACCGAAAGTAATTGTTACCCATATAGATTCACCACAATCGCAATAGCGATCCATCATAGAAAAAATGATCTAAAAGGGTTGGAGGTCTCCAAAATCACCCCTAAGAGCACCTAGGTTGGGAGAGAGAGGGGATGAAAATGAATAAAATTAAAACAATATGTGAACCTACCTAAACTCCAAGTTCACTATGATTACATAGTGTATAAACCCATTACATTTCATAAAATCCACAAAGATCTTGTATGATGAAAAACCCATCACCTATTTATTAAAAACACAATTTTTGATTGTAAATAGTCTGAAAAAAATTAATACTCTAAACTTGTTTTACATCAACATCCTTAAAAACATTACATGGCATGTAATACCATTATATGGAATGTAATCCCTTAGAAGACTATAGAAACTATGGTTTTAAGTAGAAAAACTCAAAAACCCAACTCTTGGCGATCTCGGAACATTGAAAAAACCCCGCTATGTCCTTGAAATGTTTATACCCAGCCTCCATTAACTAAAGAAAAAATATATCACTGAACATTATGTCATTTTCCACAAAAAGGATCTCTAACCCTGAGAATTATTCAAGCACAACTCAACTAGGGATATAAATAACATAAACATGGGAGTATATGAAAATTGAAACAGGGCATTACAATCTCACCTCCATAAAAGAATTCCTCCCTAGAAATCCCTAAGATTCATGGACTAGAAAAAGTTAATTACTCTACTACATAATTAAAAATTTCATCTCCTATATCTCATGGCACCCCTGTCCACACTGCCATAATACTCATACCATAGGGATCATTTTACCATGTAGTAACTTCTTTTAGTGATCCATAATCTGAACTGGCCGGTGAACCAAAGTGTTTCCAGTATCAAGATAGAAATCCTCCCATCCAATCACATTGGAAGGATTTGGGATATACCTCATCAGTTGGGAAACGTGAAACATTTAATTTATAAAATTCATACTAGAAGGTATGCCCAACTGATAGGACACCTTCCCCAATTGTCCAACGATTTCAAAGGGGCCCACAAACCTTGATGCCAAAATACCCATATTAAAAAACTTGTGATGTCCCAAGTGAGGTGAAACTATAAGAAACATCTGATAACTGACCTCAAAATCTAGTATCTGATGATGACAGTTAACATAATATTTCTGAGCAATTTGTGTTGTGGTCAGTCTCCACCAGATCAATTGAACCATCTATGTCATCCCCTGAAGGAGACACATCCAAACCAATGAACACTCTACCAATGCTTCCCTTCACAAGGTAGATCTAAATTTATGACCATAAAAGTACTCAAATGGAACCATCCTAATCGAGGCATAATAACCATATTTGTAGGAAAAATCAACTAGTGGTAGATTATTTTCCCAAGATCATCCAAAATTAACCACACAAGCCTGGGGAATATCCTCAAGAACTAGGATAAGAAACTATATATGTCCATCCTTCTTCAGTTGATAATACATGCTCAATCTAATCTGGGATCTCATCACCTTCAACAAATCTTTCTAGAACCAAGACATGATCCTTGGGTCCTTGTAAGATACCATCGTTGAGTGAACCACATGAATTATCACATTCTCTTATACATTCAAGTCATCATGCTGTTATATATTCATTGCCTCCTTGATTGGGAATAAAGGAATCAATTTCATGATTCAATTAATGATGAACCATATCACATCCTTCCTACTAGTAGTCCATGGAATCCCAATGATGAAATCCAAAGAAATATCATCAAACTTTTATATTGGAATGAGTAAGGGATATAAAAAACCCAAAGGTCTCTGGTGTATTTTTTTAATTCTCTATAAGTTTAGACCTTGTTATATAAATTATTAATTCATCCACCTCATCCACTTCCACCAATATAAACAAATCAAGTATTGATACATCATTGTAGCACCATGGTTCATGGAATAACAAGACCAGTATCCACATTCCAATAACTCCTTCCTTAGGGAAAATGGACCATCCAACCTACCACCGAAGCACAAAGTGCCACTAAGAGATTGAAACAACTCACCAAAAGTTTCCCCACCATAAATCCTTTCACTAAATCATTGGAACTTGGTTTCTACCACCCGTACAAATGAAACTTTCTCATCAAAATATGACTCAAACTTCATCAAAACAAATAACTCATGTACACCAACCTCTTCCACTCCCAAGAAAATTTCAGCAAAAAAACTCATCATAAACAACTTATCAACAAATTCCTTCATGGATTGTGTTCGTAATTTTCTTCTCAAAGAATCAACAATCACATTTCCCTTCCCAGGGGTCTATGAAATATCAAAATCAAAATTATAAAGAATATTTTTCGAGTGTCTCTCTCACCATTTCAGGTCCATCTATGTAAAAAAATAATTCAGGCTATTATTATAAGACCCCGAGAATTTTGGTATATATCAAAAAATTATTTTCTTTGAAAACACAGTTTTTACACAACACCAAACATAAACAAAGAATGATAAACACTTAAATATCATTATTTTTAAACGAATGATATGATCTATCCATTAAATTGGAGGGAATGACTAATATTAACCATGTTATGAAATTTATATATTATATATTTAATTAAATGTTTTTACATTATTATAAATGATTTTATAGGCATAAGATAAGAATGTAACAAATTTTATGCATTAAAATATTATATTTTTCTGAAGGAAGATTTAACACCATTTAACTGAGAACATGTTCTAAAATTATTTTCACACTTTTATAAATTATATAGAACAAAATAAAATTATTTTTTCTAATATTAATGTCAAAATTATCTTAAATTTATTTTTTTGTATTTTTCTGAAAATATTTATTTTCTAGTGAAAACTGAAAAATCATGTTTTTTATAAATTTGTAATTTTTTTATATTTATAGTCTATTTATAATTTTGATATTAACCTCACCTATGAATTTATGCCTAATTTTTTTAACTGTATGATTGAAAATATAATATATTTATATCATTGAATACGTAGATAAATGTTTTATAATGATAAATAAATTGTTGGTATTTTTATGAAACAAAAATATTTATTTAAAATTAAATAATTAATATAATTATTTAAATGAAAATTTATTTTCATAAAATAGATTCATTAATTAACACATTATTTTCACATGGTTATGAGAAAATTTTATACGGACATAATTAATTTTTCAAAGTGTTATAAAATTAGTTATAATTTAAATATCGGTATTTTTTGAATAAATGATGATTTTAATTAAAAATAAAATTTATAAATCTATAAAATAATTTACCTAAAACTGAGTTCAATTTTTAATTCTAAACATTTAAAAATAGATGGGGTTAACTTTTGGTATTTTTGTAAAATATTTAGATTTTTTGTGAATAGAGAAATATAGTAATTTACTGTATATATTCAATATAAGTTAAATAAAATATTTATTGAATAATTTATGATATAAGATCCATAATCTAGAAATACATATCTCTCTATACTATATATAGTAATGTGAATCAAAATGATTCAAATTCTTGAGCCAAAATAATAAACTAATGAATAAAATAATAGAAAAACACAACTCTCCCCCACTATAAATTCAACCCATCACCAACCCTTCTCATCACACATTCACATCATTGAATATCTCTTATAACATTCGCATTCACTCTATCAAACATCTCCCAAAATTTATCATATTTCTGGTCTCACCAAAATCTAATTTCAAAAATCCTTAAGAAGGATCTCAGGGAGGGAAATTCAAGAGGAAAAATCCCCTTTCGTTCTTCTAATTTTATTTATTTATTTTTTCTTTTGTTATCTATTTATTACCTCCTCAATAGAAACATTCATCATAACTTTAGTATATCATATATAGAGTAATTTTATTATGTTAATGGAATATCACCATTAATTCTCTTCTCTTACCGTTTTTATTCTACAAATTAAAACATCGTCCATGAGGTGCAGATTTACCACCTTCGAGGATTATGGATATTATTTTATCAATTACACACACAAGGATGGTCATAAAAATATTTTAATGGTTAAACCAATATGTAATACATGAAATAATAATAATTTAACATTTTTGAACCATAATATATTCAAAATATTAATACATATGACAAAACTAGTTTGTAATGATTCAAAAACACCAAAATATTGAAAATGATTTTCATGAACACTTTATCTAATGAATCATCTTCATATATAAATAACAATTATATATAAAAACATTAAGTATCCTATAATTTCAATAATAAAATATAATTTCAAATTTGGTAAACTATTTCCATTTCACATGATCCTTCGTACATGTATACAAGTGAACCGATCATCAAAATCGAGGAAACGAACAATCCTAAACAGAGAAACTGTATCTCACAACTCATCAAAAAGGTCATAAATTAATATAAAAATTATATTAAATCAAATAAATGTTTAATATGTTCTTAATTTAATTATTAATGAAATTAATTTCATTATCTAGGAAATTAAGTTCAAGTGTAGAACACTTTCAAACATAAGACTAGTGTTTTCGCATCTCACCTTTATTTCTATGAGATATGCCTTATTCACTGCTATTTATTTTGCGGGGTGTATGAACAATTCTATTTTATTTATAATATGAATCTATTAATCTTATTTATATTTTAAGTTTATTTTTATTGTTCTTACTATTGACTATTTACAAAGTGGTAATGGTTTCTTCCGAAACCTCTATTTTTCATTCGGGTTACGCTTTGTCTCTCTTTACACCAATGTAATTATTCATTCATTATATATAATTATTATAAATTATTGGTATATGTTCCAAAATCATATATCTAGGTAATTTCATATTTATTTTATGGGGAAATATTTGTTTTATAAGGTTCCCTTTCTAAATCCTCCCATTAAGAAAGCTCGGTTAAAGGGAACTTCCCATTTTCAAACCCATTCTAAAGTACCATCCATTAATTATTTTAGGACATAATTTTTTTTACAAAATAAAAATTTTTGACATGAAAACTATATTTTTTCATTTATGGTTTTATGACACCAGTTATTACCTTTCCTGTTTTAATTAATCTTTTATATTTTCCCTTAAACCTCCCTGAAGTGGCCCAATTCTAAATATTCTTAATAACTCTTTTTACATATTGGACATAATTTATTCCTCAACCATAATTTCATTGTACCTCACATATTTTTGTAGGGATTTACATTTTTAAAATATGATATTATGAAAACTAATAATTATTTTCCAAAATAAATCTTGTTTCCAAAGTAAAGAGGGGTTTTTTTCTGGTCTAAATTTTAAATATGAGAGATATATGACTTGTTAACCACTTATTTCATGTTTGTGGGGTATACAATTCCCTTTTATATATCCTATCATGAGTCTAATTATTATTATGATATTATATTATTCATTTAATGTTATTTATTCATAGGTATTGGGATTTAAATGTTTCAATGTGGTATGAGACATATTGGAATATTTAAAGATTATTTTCCTCGAGAATTTTTCAATGGTCTCGTTTAAATGTATCTTAATCTATTGGAACATACCTTGGTGAATTTTTAATTAATTTAGTTTTATCTAGTATGATACCATCTACCACATTTTTTTGAATGGTTTATGATCATTTTTCTGTGGGTATTCTATTTTGATACCATTCATGGTTTATGGTAAATGTATTCACATTTTATATGCTAGTTTTTCAATATGAATGTTTATGTTGTTTATGTTTCACACTTTTCCTATGGGGTAATGTATTGGAAATATTATGTGATGGGTGGGGCCTACTATAGACATCAATGAACTACTAGGTATTATGATACAAACCAGATATGGAATTGGAAGAGTCCATTCCCATTTATTTTTTGATATGGTTTTTGGTGAGGCCTTAACCATTTATTTTTAGATGTATTGGTCGAGGCCTGGATGGTATATTCCAGATGTCAAACATTATTCATTGCCTCATTATGAAACTTGTAAGTGATAGTACATGTGATTATTCAACTGTTATAATTTCCATGGTTAATTTTCCTTATCGTGTGATAATTTATGGAATTATTTAATCATATTTTATTCCATCAATATTATGCTCAACATTATGGAATGTGTTTTTAGTTATTCACCATGAATTATTATTTATGATATCTTCTGTAGTATTTCTTACCCTTACTGATCATATTATCTCATCCCTTTCTTATGTTTTATTTTTCCACAGGATTCGAAGATGTATATTATGAACTACATGCAGGGATAATATAGGAGTTTATGGGTGTTTCCAATTGATTTTATATGTTGTTATTCCCATCAATGTTGTAGTAAAACAGTTATGTTTGTACATGGTTTTCCAAATTTACAGATGTATTTAGTCCCATGGGATTCGATCTATTTTTCATAGTACCAATTTAATTATACATGGAACTAGATCTAGGATGTTGTGGTCAAGTTCTTTATAGTTGGTATCAGTGAAAGTTTAGTAGAATCCTTGCAAACTAGATTTAGACAACAATAATTATGGAACATAAACCTAAGATTTAATTTGAGGATAATCATATAAGAACATCCAAGAATTTTGGTAAGGTAGAGATTATGTGGGTCTTCCTAAAAATACACCCATGTCTGGATACTACATGTGGATGTGGTTTTGTCACATATATAACCAGAGGTAACAACTCCTATAAGGTATGTCGGGTCTAACTTGGTGTAACTTGGTACACAACAATGTGCCTTACTACACACCTGGTTTGACACTCCCATGGGATATTCTAATGATCATTAAAATTTTATTTACAAACCATTTTGATGTTTTTGAATGTATAATGAAAATGATTAAACTAGGATAAACCTTAGGTGTTTTAGGTTGAAAATAATGTTTTATGATATTCGCTAAATAAGTATAAAATTTTCAAAGTATCTCTATTGTTACTCACAATAGGATATTCAGTTTAGTAAGTGGCAATAACCCAAAGGAATCATGTTAACAATTAATAGGATGGAGAAGGTGGTGGTGATGATAAACTGAATGTGATATTGATATAAGTGAAATATATTATGTTCAATACTAATCTGTTTTCCAAATATATTATTAACAATGTATACCTTAACTAACTCCCAAACTCACCAAAGAAGCAAAGTATATAGTTTTCTATGAGATTCAGTGGTGGACACCATGGAGAAAAGAAGGCTCGATTTCTATCAAGTAATAAATATGGAAGGAAACACCTAGGAATGTGTCACAATAGAATAGATAAATTCATTATGTGTGGGAAATAATGACATAAATAAAATAATTGATGAGGAAAAATAAAGATTATGATGGAAGGAAATAAAATAGATCATAAGAATCCATTTCTAGTTGATTTCCTTAAATATGGGGAATCTGGGCATTACCCAAGTAAATTCCCCTTCTATAGGACAAACTATAGACCATGCAAGGACCTATGTAGAAATAAATTGATGAAGTACTTATATATTGGTATTGTATTGATAAAATTAGTGATTATCCTTATGTTAAGAATTTCCATCATATCAATTTTGGATGTTAGATTAATATAGTTTTAGAAAAAGGATAACCCACATGATGGGTGACAACCTGTCACATTCAGAAAGGCTATGGGGTTTGAACCCAAAACCGAAGGGCGACAAGGGCGCAATGCATACCATTAGCCTACCTGACCTCTATATTAGTGGTACATTTTTTATCTTATGGATAAATGTTATTTTGATTTCAGGGAAATATTTTTTCAAATTGATAATAATGGTATTGGAAAATTATTTGGTGTTTATGTTATTAATGTAATTTCGAAAGATGCAAAATATTATAATGAATAAATCGTGGAATGTATTTTGGATTAAAATATGATTTTACTACGGACTTATAGTGATTTTGGTTGTTTATATAAATGATTAGCATATCATGGAAGTTTAGTGACCTTTTTGGAATATTAATTTTGAAAAATGTATTTTGGATGATTTTTATGGACAAAATGGATTAAGGTGACCATTCAATTTTATTTTTTGAGGTTAATGTAAGATTTATGGGATAATTTGTGTGAACAGTTTTTACTTCAAAAAATATTTTAAGGATAATGGAATAAATAGTGTATTTTATTGTTTATAAAATTTCTTCAGGTGTGAAAAAATAATTTTTAACATCATTTCTAGGTGTGAGGGATGATGTGAAAATAGATCAAAGCACAAAAAAAAGATACGATTATGCTTATGACATGGAAATTAATCAAGAATTTATATTTTATTAAGTACTTATCTAAATATTATATGAATCCCTCAACTATAAGAAAACAATTTTGAAAAAAAAATTCTATTTAATTTTTATTCTTAGAAATCAATGGTATTTTTACTAATCATGAGACTTATAATTTTGTGATAGATAACATTCTAATGAACATGTTCTCTATCACTCTCAATAATAAAATAATATTTAGATTTATCTTCCATCTACATGATATCAATTTCCACTAATTATTTCCTAATATATATCCTAGTTTTGTGGTGACCTTCACCTTTACATTTCCCTCACTTTAAGAGTATATTTTATTAACCCTATTTGTGATGTTGGTTTCCCTCAAATGAATTTCTAAGTATCAAATTTTAATTTTCGAAGTAAATTTTTAAATTGTGTGGACAAAATTTATTATAGGAGATGATAATGTTACACCCCAAGATTTTAGGTTATGCTTTTTAATTTAATTTCTTCTAAAAAAATGGTTTCAGACAACACCAAACTTAAATGGACAATGATATAAAATTAAATATCATTATTTTTAATTGATCGTTATAACCTAAATGTAATGTTGGAAGGAATGAATTGTACTAAAAAAATTATGAAACTTAAATATTATATATTTAATAAAATGTTTTTACATTCATCAAAATGATATTATAGGAATAAGATTTGAATGAATCCAATTTTACACATTAAAAGACTATTTTTTCTAATGGCAGATTTACCGTATTTTAAGGGCGCACTTCTTTTAAAAATAAATTGTGACACTTTTATTAATTATATTGACAAAAATAAACTTATTTTCTAAAATAGAAATGTAAAAATTATCTTAGGGTTATATTTTGGTATTTTTCTGAAAATCTTTATTTTCTAGTGAATATTGAAAAATTCCGTTTTTTTATAAAACATTAATTTTCATTATATTAATAGTCTATTTATGATTTTAATAGTAACGTCACCTATGAAATTATACATAAAATTTTGGTATCTTATTAATGAAAATATACTATATTTATATCACAGAATAAGTAGATAAATCTTTTCAAAAGGATAAATTATGTGTTAGTGTTTTGTGAAAAACAAATATTTATTTACAATATTATAATTAATATAGTAATTTAAAAGAAAATAAATTTTCACAAAATATATTTATGAATTAATACTTTATTTTCTCCTGATTATGAGATAATTTTATTAGACCTTAATTAATTTTTCAATGTGTTATAAATTCTGTTATAATTTTTAAATCAGTATTTTTTTTAAAAATGATGGTTTTAAGTAAAAATTATATTTATCATATTTAGAAAATTATTTTTATAAAATTGTATTATTTTTTAAATCCACATTTGTAAATATGTTTAGGGTTAATTTTTGGTATTTTTTAAAAATAGTTGAATTTTTAATTAATAGTGAAATACCTTAATTTATGGTATATATACATTATAAGTTAAATACTTTATTTATTGAACCATTGTTGATATAAGCACCATAAAATATAATTTTCCTTCTCTCATTACTATATTTATTCATGTTAATCAAAATGATTCATAGTCTCGAGCCAAATAATAAACTAATGAATACAATAATTGAAAAACACCACTCTCCTCCACTATAAAAACCACCCCTTCTCATCACACCTACAATACATTGAATCTTGCTTATAATCTTCCAATTTCTTCTCCAAAATCTCTCTCCCACTTTCTTTTATTTATGGTATCAAAAAAAAGAACACTTCAATACTCCTTCAAAAGGTTATCAAGGAGAATATTTCAAGAGGTAAAATCCCTTTTAATTTTTGTAATTTTATTTTTTTTCACTTATTTTCATATCATTTAGTTACATACTATTTCCAAACATTAATGATAACTCCAGTATATTATTTATAATATAATTTTATAATGATAATATAATATAAACCATAAATTCTATTCTCTTCTCATTTTTATTCTAAAAATAAAAACATCATCCGTGAGGTGCTGATTTACTGCCTTCATGGATGCATAATTTTAATTTTTTCATTTACACATGCAAGGAAGGTCATTAATGAATTTGTATGCTTAAATGATATTTTTTATATGTAAAAAATAATTACTCAATTTTATGGAACCATAAAATATTCTTAATATTAATACATATGATAAAACTAGTTCGTGATGATCAAAAAACCGCCAAAATAATCTCAATTGATATCGTTAATGATTCATCTATTAAATCATCCTCATATCTAGAAAAAAATGATCTATAAAACCATTTTGTATGCTGTAATTTCATTATTAAAAAAATTATTTCAATTTTTTTATAACTATTCCCATTTCACATGATCTTTCATATATGTATAAAAGTGAACCGATCATGAAAAACTGAGGAAACAAACACTCCACAATGATGAAATCGAATATAATAACTCATCAAAAAAACTATAAATGAACACAATAAAACTATAAAAAATAAAATAAATATTTATTAGATTCTAAATTAAATTATTAAGGAATATAATTTCATTATCTAGGACAATAAGAAAAATTTTGAAACACTTTTAGACATAAGGTTAGGGTTTTCTTATCCGACCTTTATTTTTGTGAGATATTCCTTATTCACCGCTATTTCTTGTTTGTGGTGTATTAATAATACCCTTTGATTTATAATATCATTAATATATTTATATTCATGATATTAAATGTTTCATTTTTTGACCATTAATTTTATGGGGCATATGTTTTGACTATTTTCAAAATGGTAAGGGATTCTTCCCAAACCTCCATTTTTCATTCAGGTTATGCATTTTATATTTTTACACAAATGTAATTCTTATTTATTTTTATATAGTTATAATTTTTTTATATGTTCCAAAATCATGTTTTTAAATAAGTTCATTTTTCTTTTATGGGTAAATATAGGTTACATAAGGTTCCCTTACCAATTCCTCCAGTTAAGAAAGCCCAATGAAAGGGAACTTTCCAATTTCAAACCCATTTTTAAGTACCATAAATCATATGTTTTAAGGAACTATTATTTTTCAAAAATAACACTTTTTTCATGAAAAATTTTCTTTTTTCATATCTATTTTTATACATCCAATTATGAGTTTTTCTATTTTAAAGACTCTATAATATTTTCTCTTAAACTACACTTACGTGGAAAAATTATAATGTTTTGTAAAATATATTTTTACGTGTTAGACATAATTTAATTCTCAAACATAATTTCATTATCTATCCATTTTATTTTCTTCTAAATAAATATTTTCAATATTATTTTATTAAAAATACAATTTTTTTCCAAAATAAATCTTCTTTCTAAAGTAAATAAGGTTTTTCCTAATCTCAGTTTTACTTTTTTGATATATATGACTTGTTCGGTAATTATTCCTTATCTATTTTTTATTTACTTCCCTTTTGATATATTATATCATGATTCTTCCTATTTTTATTATATTCTAATTTTAAATAATGTTATTCCTTCATAGGGGTTATGGTTTAAATTTGTCAATGTGGTATGGGATAGTTTGGAATTCCAAAATATTACTTTCCTCAAGAAATTTTTAATGGTCTCATTTAAAAGTATCTTCATCCTTGTCAACATACTTTGTTAAATCTTATACTTCATTGAGGTTTATCTGTAAAGATGCCATATACCATATTTTTTTGAAGGTTTTACGATCAGTTTGACTTTGGATGTGCTATTTTGATATAATTCGTGGTTTATGGTTAACATATTCACATATCGTATACTATTTTTCAATTAGAATGATTCTATTTTTTATGTTTCACCTTTTTTAAATGAGTATCATATTAGAATTATTAAATAATGATCAAGGCCTACTATATCCCCTCGATGCATCAGTATTTATCATGAGAGGAACCAGATATGTACATGGATGAGGCCTTGACCATTTATTTATAGATTTGGTTTTGGCTGAGGCCTTAACCATTTATTTTCAGATTTCTTGGATGAGGCCTTGAATATATATATTGGATCTCTAACATTATTAATTCCCTAATTATGATATTAGTAATTGATAGTCAATGTTATTATTCAACTAATAGAATTTCTGAGGTTAAATTTCATTGAAATGTGATTATTTGTGGAATTATTTACTCAACATCTATTATTTTTATATTCTTCTCAACATTATGGAATTTGTTTTAAGTTATTCTTCATAACTTCATTTTTATGATATCTTATGTTTTATTTCATACCCTTACTAATCATTTGAGCTTGACCATTTATTATGTTTTATTTTCCCCTAGTATTTGAAGATATTTTTTATGAATGACCATTAGGGATAATCTAGGAGTTTATGGTTGTTTCCAATTGAGTTTCTATATTTTCTTTCATTCAAAGTTTTAACATAACGATTATGTTTGTATAGAGTTTTCCAAATCTACTAAAATATTCGATCCTTTGGGATGTGATCTATTTTTCCTAGTACCAATTTAATTAAATAATGCATTTTCTCCCGGATACTTGGGTCAAGGTTTATACACTTATGATCTGAATACACTGTGATACTCTGTCTAAAGAGATAACAATTAATATTTTTTGTTCATTCATAATGGTTACAAAATCATGATAATTGGTAGGGTATTACTACTCACGAGGTTGTAACTAGAATGATCAATAGGCCATCACATGTTTCCCCTAATCAAGACACATCCCAATCCCATACCAGAATAATCAGAGAAAATGTTATAACCAAAACTTGGTCCTATAATAGTCCCCACCATTATCTCTTAAATAGACCTCTGGTTGTTTTTATTCCATTCAAACATTACACCATTATGGGTTAAATTTGCAAACGAAGATAAGAAGTTGGAGAAATCCTGAACAAATCGTCTATAGTAACCAGCCAATGCAAGAATCTCCAAATCCCAAACACATTTCTAGGATACTACTTAGACCTACAATTCAATACCCAATCTAGATCAACTATTATCCACGTCTCATATATCACATGTCCCAGAAATTTCACTTCCCTATTCCAAAAGTCACACATATAAATATTACCATAATAAATATATTCTTTTAAGGGTCAATAAATGATATCTAAACGGTCATTGTGGGCCTCCTATGACTTAGATTACACCAAAATATCATCA
>CAUJRU010000803.1:94710-308661 GCA_963277665.1 Viscum album
TAACCCCTGTTATTATACATCATTTCTATTAGTGATCCACTATCTATTTTTACTAATATTTGAGTTTCTTTGTAATTTATTGTAAGATCCCAGTTTTTGGAAAGATATGTTTTCGTTATGTTTTAGTTGAGTCCCTTGTTTCAGGCTTCAAGGGATGTTTCCTAAAGGTGTGAGGGTCCTTGGGGGTGTTCCGGAGGATCAAGGAATGAATGAAAGGAATACTGGGCAAGACAAGCCATGGCGCACGGCCTGCGCACGGCTAGGGAAAACCATGTGGCCTGCCCAGATAAACTATGTGACCCCTCATCCTCCGGACAGTGGCATACACACGGTTTGTGAACGATTTTCAAAACCGTTCGAACAGACCATGCGGCCTCTTAAAGTTGGAAAAAATTACAAAATTTCCCCTCCGGGCTTTTAAACCCCAACTCGGGATTTTCCTCCAATCATCCCTTCTCAACCCTTGTGACGAACATGGCTGACCCAAGCTTCCCAAGGGTGGTTATCCTTTGATTCATGTCCATTTAGAGCTTCATTGGTTGTGGATCGAAGATCATGGTATGGCTAATGTCATCCAAACATCCATTTTTGGTTTAGGGTTTGTATCTTCTCTCCCTGTTATTCTGAATCTCTAAAACCCTATCTTTTGGGTTTGTTTTAGGTTGAAGCTCCAACGGTTGGTCGGATCGAGGTCTAGGGACTCGATTGAGAGTGCATTCAACTAAGGTTTTGAGGTAGGTGGTCTACAAATGTTATCCCATAGTTTTATAGTTTTATGGTGGATTCATGCATGTACGGCTTTGCTTATGGTTTCATTGGTGAGATTTGATCAACCTTGATGTGTTTTAATATAAATGATGCTTGAAAATGGTAAATGGGAACTCTCACGATCCCCATGGGATGCATTGAGAATGACTTGACCTAATTGGGGCCATCCAGGGGATGTGCCGGCTTTTCCCGGGCTTAGGGATTGTTATTAAACACATGAACTTGTTGTAATAAATTGTAGATCCCTTGATAAACATGTTCACATGAATGATTGATTCATGGAAATGATGAACGGGTTTAATGGGCTAATGTGTAAACAGATTAAAGACCATAATGGATAGGTTATGGGTCTAGGATTGAATGCTTAGTGAGATAGGCATAACACATGGGAATTGGGTGAATGGTTAAATGATGTGAAATGGTAATGTGTTAATGGGTTAAGGCATGATGTGGTTTCCCATGTGGGTTGTTTTGAATAGTGTTTTCAAGATGGAAATGGTTTGAATGGATGATGTTTACTTACATATATAAGAATGTCCACACGGCTTCGTAGAGTAGTGTATGACTTGAGGATCTACGCCCATGGGTTGATCTAAGATTGAGGTTCTAAACTCTACCCTAAATGAACGGGTTAGGAAAGGGGACTGAGGGTCTATTCTCCTAACGGTTGCATCCCCCCGGACCGAGGATTCGAGGTGAGGATATGGTTTCTATGAGGGGGTTAGTCCTAGTGAGATAGGATAACAATGTGTTTTCCCACTTTCATGTGATTGTTGTCCTTAGACCCATGTAACATAATGTATGTGATTAAACCATGAAAATGTGATGAAATGGTAAATGATGATAATTGGTGTGAAATGAAAGGGAGTGGAAATGGAAATGTCTTGCGCTCTGAACTGGTTAATGGAACCTTAAATAATTACTTGGAAGTTATCATTTATATTCCTTTTGCATGCACTACCTGTCCATACTGGATATTTTGTAGACACTGTTGGTGGTGGCCTACTGAGTTGTACTCACACCCTTCTCGGGCCGCCTTTGGGTACCCGGGTAGAATTCATGTTTACATGTCAGGATAAGGGAAAGGGTACTTTCTAGACATTTGAGCAGACATGGGCAGCACTTGGTGGAGGATCCAGACATGGATTTGGGACCATTTTGGGGATTTTGGTCATTGTCTTTATTTTGGGCTTTTATTCACTTTTGCACTTATAGTATGACATGGCATATTTATTATTGGAAATGGTTGTTATACATGTTCCTTGTTTATTGGTTATTGTTTCCGCTATTTGGTTTATTTATGTTGTGTCTTACTCAGATAAAAAGGGGGTATAGTCTCTCCATTTGACTCCATATCCCCCTGCTGCTAGTCGGCAGGCTTTGGATTATGGGGAGGTGTACTTAAGGTCATGTAATCACCCGGCTTGGATCACCGGTTTAGTGGATTCCGGGTCAGGGAAGTTACAAAGTGGTATTAGAGGAGGTCTTTCTTCACCTTCTCTGAGGTCTTGTTATTTAGGATTGGTATCCAAGGGTAAAGATGTGTCGGTCCTTGGTAAATGAGCTCGTGCTTGGGAGTAGCTATCCCAGGTATGAGGGAAACCCAAGTTACCCTGGGTGGTAATTGTTGTTCATGGTTGTGTGTTGTTAAAATTGATGATATTTCACCGTTGGGTGATGCACATGTGGTTTGATGTGAATGTTTTATGATATTTGGCTCGTGGCCTTAATGGCACGAGGATTTACATTCATGCATCATTGTAGGCACATAGGGAGATAGGTGACATGCATTTTATTAGGCACATGCACGAGATGGGTGTGTGAGGCAAGAAAGTAGGGTGCATCATGCATTTCATGGAACCAAGGAATAATGAGAAGAATTAAATAAAACTAGTGGGTAAGTGATGTTTAATGAAATATAAGGGTTTGAAATTAAGTGGAAAATGTTTTGTAAATTGCTGTGTGAGTTTGGTGATAGTGCATGGTTGTTTACCCCATGTGGATTATGGCCCATGGTAGGGATGGTCAGGGTGGAGAATTTGAGGTTTTAATGTTGTTGAAATGGGTTGTTGTAGCTAGTAAAGAGATTTTGATGAATTCGTGAAAGTTTATGGTGTGTGTTCTAAATCTCGTGTTTGGCATTGTAGAGAAATGCCCCTAGACGTCAGATACCTGTTGGGAAACGGGTGGATGTTACTGAGAGCACTCCTCCAGTAGAAGAACAAGAAAATTTGGTGATCCATGAAGGTAGAGAGGACTAGCTTTGTGAGAACTTGGCTCGCCTTATGCTGATGATGGATCGGGACCCTGGGCGGGTAGCACCGAGTTTGTTTGAGCTGACCAGGGAGTTCCAGCTGGAGAACCCTCCGACCTTCACCAGAGAGGGTGGGCCAGAGGCAGTGGAGTTCTGGTTAGAGTCTGTCTAGAAGATACTGGATCATCTAGATACCCCTATATAAAAGTGAGTAAAGCTTTCCATTTATATGTTGCGGGTCTAGGCTAGGCATTGGTGGGACATTCAGGCTCAAATCGAGTAGGCTGAGGGAATGTCATGGAACGTTTTTTAGGAAAATTTCGTTGAGAATTTCTACACCGAGACATTGAATCAGGAGCGGGCTGTAGAATTTATGAGCCTGACTCAGGGATCCATATCAGTAATGGACTATGCTAGTTGCTTCACTGATTTGAGATGCTTTGTCCCAGTGTTAGCAGGGGATGAGGCGGTGGTGGCAAGGCGTTTCCAGGATGGGTTGACACATGAGATCAGGTCTCAAGTAAACATCTTCTACTTGAAGAGGTTCATAAAGATAGTAGACAAGCCACTGATCTCAGAAGGAAACCT
Source organism: Viscum album (assembly GCA_963277665.1). NCBI lineage: Eukaryota > Viridiplantae > Streptophyta > Magnoliopsida > Santalales > Viscaceae > Viscum > Viscum album. The sequence continues at coordinate 98,321 of CAUJRU010000803.1, forward strand.
GAAGGGATTTTCGGGTAGTGGTTTTGTGGTGCAAGTGGGGAAGACGAGCGGTGCAGTTACCGAGTGTCAAAAACAATGCCATGAGAGTTCACAGCATGGCGGGAGTGTGCTAAGTGGCTGGAAGATAGGGCCAGCCTCTCAGAGTGGGAAACATGTGTTTTGCTATCGGTACGGTAGGCCGGGGCATATGCATGGTCAGTGTCCTCAACCTCCATTTGAGTTTCGTTCGTGTGCCAGTATGGGACAAGTGCATAGGTTCTGCAGGAACCCTCTGCAGACGGGAGATCATGATAATGGAAAGTATGTACCAGATACAAGAAAGGGATCAGTTTCCCCATATCAGGTAGGCAGTTGGAGTTCTACGGGCCATACTGGCAGGGGTGGTGGACGTGGATCTCCAGGGAAAGATTGCTCACACCAGCAGGGTATTGCGGCGCAGGGTGCTCAGGCAGGAGCCCAAGGTAGAGGGGTAGGTCAACTTCAGGCAGTTCAGTTTGCACCTGGTGATGGCGAGGCCGGACCGTCGACTATTCGAGGTACGATCCTTGTAGCTTCTACTTTATCTAGTGTGTTGTTTGACACAGGTTCCACACACTTTTTTATATCTTCTCAACTTGTGGTAGCATTGGGTTTACCTATGGAGAGGGTGTGTGGATTTTTGTCAATTGACACTCTGTTGGGGGTGCGGGTTGAGGATATCAAGCAGTGCAATGGATGTGCATTGGAAGTTGGTGGGTATCATTTTCTGTTGGATTTGTTCGTTCTCGAGAATTTAGGGTTTGACCTAATCTTGGGAATGGATTGGTTGGTGTCTTATTGGGCTCACATAGACTGTTATCGTCGTAGAGTATCGTTCAGGTCGCTTGAGGGTGACACTTATGTCCACCGTGGTGAATGGGATATTCGAGCAGGTCGTGCAGGACCGTTTGGTCTACGATTGAGTGGACTCATGGATCGAGTGGAATGCCTCATGCTTGATGATGATGAAACAGGGGAACATTCTATTTTTCTTCCTGTGTTGGATCGGTTTCAGGACATGTTTCATGAGGATTTATCGGGGTTTCTCCCTGAGAGGTATGTTGAGTTCGCGATTGAGTTGTTTTCGGGAGCAGAGCCAATACCTATTTCGCCAAACCGAATGGCACCGGACAAACTCCAGGAACTGAAGTTTCAGATCAAGGATTTGGAGTGTAAGGGGTTTATCTGTCCTAGTACGTCTCCTTGGGGATCTCCCATTCTTTTTCCAAAGAAGTTTGATGGGACGTTGAGTCTGTGTGTTGACTATCGAAATTTGAATCAGATGATAGTGACAAATCGGTTCCCTCTTCCTAGAATTGATGACATGTTTGATCAGTTGAGGGGTGCATCAGTGTTTTCTAAGATTGATCAGAGGTCATGTTATCACCAGATGAGGGTGAGGTCTTCTGACGTTCCACTGACAGCTTTCCAGAGTCTGTACGGGTTGTTTGAGTTTGTGGTAATGACTTTCATCTTGACCAATGCATCGGCGGTGTTTATGGATTTGATGAACTGGATCTTTCATCGATATCTGGATCAGTTTGTCATTGTATTTGTTGATGATATCTTAGTGTACTCGAAAACTCATGACGATCATGCCCAATTTCTTGACATCGTCTTGGGTACGCTAAGAGGGCATTGGCTATACACCAAGCTATCAAAGTGTCAATTCTGGATAGGTGAGGTGAATTTTCTGGGTCACATCATCTCAGAGGTAGGTGTGTCGGTGGATCCAGAGAAAGTGTAGGAAGTTGTATCATGGGAGCATCCCAGGAGTGTTTCTGAGGACCATAGTTTTCTGGGTTTGGTCAGGTATTACCGAAGTTTCATTCAGGATTTCTCTCACTTGGCATCACCACTCTCGGTCTTGACCAAGAGAGTAATCAGGTTCGAGTGGTATAAGGCTTGTGAAAATACCTTTCAAGATTTGAAGAAGCAGTTGACTACCACACCACTCTTGATCTTACCTCATCCAGGTAAAAAGTACATCATATTTTGTGATGCATCTGGAGTCAGACATGGGGATATGTTGATGCATGATGAAAAGGTTGTGGATTATGGGTCAAGGCAGTTGAGACCCCATGAGCAGAACTATCCCACTCATGACCTTGAGTTGGCTGCAGTAGTGTACGCCTTGAACTGTTGGAGTCACTATCTGTTGGGAGAATGTTTTACTGTGTTCACCGACTATAAGAGTTTAAAGTAAATCTTCTCACAGCGGGATCCGAATCATCGATAGTGAAGATGTGTTGAATATCTCTAATCATTTGACTTTGAGTTGGTTTACATGCCGGGGAAGGGAAATAGTGTTGCTGATTCTCTGAGCAGAAAGGTTCAGAATCAGGTGGTTCAGGAGTCCAGCACTGAGTGGAAGGTGATGGCTTTGTTTGCAGAGATGCACCTGGAGGTTCAGGAGGAGAGTGGTCAGGTCACTCTTGCTTCCATAACGATGGGGTCGATGCTTCTGAGTCGAGTTAAGGAAGGTCAACTTGATGATCCTGAGTGTTTGATCATAAAGGAAAATCTTAAATGTGGGGAGCTACCTTCTGGTTGGTCCATCGGTGTGGACGGTGTTGTTCGTATTCATGATTGTGTGGTTGTGCCAAAGTGTGTGCGGGACGAGTTGATGCGTGAGTTCCATGCATCAAAGTGGGCAGTGCATCCTAGTTTGACCAAGATGTACCGTGATATCTGAAGGAAGTTTTGGTGGCCTGTAATGAAGAAGGAAGTTGTGGACTTTGTGGCACGGTGTGTTACCTTTCAGCAGGTGAAGGCTGAGCATCAACGCCCAGGTGGTTTGTTGCATCCATTGCCCATTCCAGAATGGAAGTAGGATGATGTAACAATGGACTTTGTCATGGGTCTTCCGAGGACGCCACGGAAAAACGATTCAATCTGGGTGTTTTTGGATCGGTTAATGAAAGAGGCTCATTTCCTACCGATTCCGGAGACCTTTATAGTAGACCAGTTGGGTGAGCTGTAAATTTGGGAAATATTGTGGTTTCATGGTGTTCCACGGACCATAGTTTCAGACCAAGATCCGTTTTTCCCATCACATTTCTGGAAAGGGTTGCAGAAGGTTCTAGGTACATAGGTGTTTTTGAGTACGGATTTCCACCCACAGACAGACGGGCAGTCGGAGCGTACAATCCAAGTGTTGTAAGTCATGTTAACATATTGTTTCTTGGACTTTGGTGGTTCTTGGAAGAGGCACCTATCGTTAGTTGAGTTTTCTTACAACAACAGTTTTTAGGATACAATTCAGATGGCAGCGTTGGAGGAACTTTATGGGAGGCCATGTAGATATCCGTTGTGTTGGATAGAGGCCGGTGAATATGAGTTGTTGGGACCAAGTCTTGTGCAGAAGACTTCAGAGAGAGTTAAGTTGATCAGGAAGCGGATGGTTACAGCTCAGAGTAGGTAGAAGTCGTATTTATATTGGAGGAGTAGACCTCTTGAGTTTGTGATGGGTGATAAAGTGTTCCTTCGAGTGTCACCAAGGTTGGGGCACCGTCGGATTCGGAAGCAGGGTACGTTGGCACCCAGGTATGTGGGACCTTTTGAGATTGTGGAGAGGATCAGACCAGTTGCTTACCAATTGGCTCTTCCACATCGGTATGGTGGGATGCATGATGTGTTTCATGTGTCGCAGCTTCGAAGTTATCACCCTGACCCATCTCACGTGGTTTCTATTGGGGATGTGGAGCTTGAGGATGATCCATCCTATGAGGAGCATCCGGTTCATGTGGTGGATAATAGAGAAAAGGTCTTGCAAGGAAATATTGTTCCATTAGTGCGAGTACTATGGAATCATGGGAAAGTTCAGGAAGAAACCTGGGAGGGGGAATTGGATATACAGGCTCAGTGGCGCAAAATCTTCTGTTCGGTGGATTAATGAGGCTTGGAAGCACGACTCAGGGACGATCCATTATAAGTTGGGGAGGTTGTAAGATACCGGTTTTTGGAAAGGTATTTTTTCGTTATTTTTTGGTCGAATCCCTTGTTTCAGACTTCAAGGGATGTTTCCTAAAGGTATGAGGGTCCTTGGGGGTGTTTCGGGGGCTCGGGGCATGAAAGAGAGGAAAACTGGGCAAGACAAGCTAGGGCGCATGACCTGCGCACAGCCAGGGCAAACCATGCGGCCTACCTAGGTAAACCGTGCGAACCCTCCTCCTCTGGACAGAGGTATGTGCATGGTTTGCGCAAGGTTTTCCAAACCGTGCGGAAAAATTGTGCGGCCTATTAATGTTTGAAAAAAAATTACAAAATTTCCCCTCCGGTCTTTTAAACCCCAACTTGGGATTTTCCTCTATTCATCCCCTCTCAACCCTTATGATGAACTTGGCCGACCCAAGCTTCCCAAGGGTGGTTATCCTTCAATTCTGGGCTGTTTAGAGCACCGTTGGTTGCGAATCGAAGTTCCAGGTAAGGTTAATCCCATGCTTACTTCTCTTTTTGGTTCAGGGTTTGTATCTTCTCTCCCTCTTGTTACGAAGCTCTAAAACCCTATCTTTGGGTTGGTTTTTAGGTTGAAGCTCCAAAGGTTGGTCGGATCGAGGTATAAGGACTCGATAGAGATTGCGTTCAACCACAGTTTCGAGGTAGGTGGTCTACAAACGTTATCCCATAGTTTTGTAGTTTTATGATGGATTCATGCATGTGTGGCTTTTCTTATGGTTTCATTTGTGAGCTTTTATCAACCTTGATGTGTTTTCATATAAATTATTCTTGAAAATGGTAAATAGGGACTCTCACGATCCCCATGGGATGCGTTGAGAATGACTTGACCTAATTGGGGCTATCCATGGGATGTGATGGCTTTTCCTAGGCTTAGGGATTGTTATTAAACAAGTGACCTTTTTGTAATAAATTTTATATCCCTTGATAAACAAGTTGGCATGAATGGTTGACTCATGGAAATGATGAATGAGTTAAATGGGTTAATGTGTAAACTAATTAAAGACCATAATGGATAGGTTATGGGTCTAGGATTTAATGATTAGTGAGATAGTCATAACACATGGGAATTAGGTGAATGGTTAAATGATGTGATATGGTAATGTGTTAATGGGTTAAGGCATGATGTGGCTTCCCATGTGGGTTATTGTGAATAGTGTTAGCCAAAGGGCAATGGTTTGAATGGATGATGGTTACTTACATATATAATCATCTGAACATGGCTTCGTAGAGTTGGGTATGACTTGAGGATTTACACCCATGGGTTGAGCTAAAACTGAGGTTCAAAACTCCACCCTAAATGCACGGGTTTGGAAAGGGGACTGAGGGTCTATTCTCCTAAATGATGCATCCTCCCCGACTGAGGCTTCGAGGTGAGGATATGGTTGTTATGAGGGTGTTAGTCCTAGTGAGATAGGATAACAATGTGTTTAGCCTCTTCCATGTGATTGTTGGCCTTAGACCCATGTAACATAATGTAGGTGATTAACCCCTGGAAATGTGATGAAATGGTAGATGATGATAATTGGTGCGAAAGGAATGGGAATGGAAGTGGCAATGGCTTGGGCTCTAAACTGGTTAATGGAACCTTAAATAATTACTTGGCAATTATCATTCATATTCCTTTTTCATTCACTACCTATTCATACTGGATATTTTGTAGACACCGTTGGTGGTGGCCTACGGAGTTGTACTCGCACCCTGCTCAGGCGGCCATTGGGTACCCGAGCAGACTTCATGTTTGCAGGTCAGGAGAAGGGAAAGGGTCCTTGCTAGACATTTGAGTAAACATGGTTAGCACTTGGTGGAGGATCCAGACTTAGAGTCGGGACCATTTTGTGGATTTTGGTCATTGTCTTTATTTTGGTATTTTGTTCACTTTTTCACTTGTAGTATGACATGGCATATTTATTATTGGAAATGGTTGTTATACATGTTCCTTGTTTATTGGTTATTGTTTCCGCTATTTGTTTTATTTCTGTTGAGGCTTACTCTGATAAAAAGTGGGTATAGTCTCCCCATTTGACTCCATAGACCCCCACTGCTAGTTGGCAGCCTTTGGCGTATGGGGAGGCGCACTTAAGGTCATGTAACTACCCGGCTCGGAGCACTGGTTTAGTGGATTTCGGGTCGGGATATTACATTTATCTCATCACTTATCAATATTAGTAGAACAAAATTTCAATAATATTGTATATGACTCTTGTATATTTAGATAGATTGATCTTTAACTAAATCCCCCTTATAGATTAAACCAAATCCATACCAATGTTCACATAATCCCACTTGAGTCACCAAAATATGTATAACCCAAATATCATGCTTTATTTAGGCACCTAATCCTATTATAGTCAACCATATTCTATTTTCTTTATTAAAGATAATCCATGGGCACACATCATTGGAACAACCTACTAATTTGGATGATCAAGGTCCTGACAAGTGTTTTATTTGGAAAGAATCTAACACTTAGTATTTTTAATGGTTGTTTTACATATTTTCATCTTATAATGTATATATATATATAATAAAATTTTCCAATTATTTATATTTTATTTCATATTACTTAAAAAAATTAATATTTTCAGAAAATATTATTTTTTAACAATTTATACAACTATTCATTTGTGTTAATTACCCAAAATAAAATAAAATAAAATAATTATTTTTATAAATGAATATCATGCATAAGACACATGAAAACCATTCATGTAAATTTTTAGGTTTATATTAAACTAAAATCTCAACAAGAGAAAGTATGGTGTGAAAGGCATCCTACCAAACCTTTTATAGATAGCGCCTATCCACCCATATTAGTGATAAACCTATCCCAATGTCCCAATATACCTAAATAAATACACAAAATATACATTAATTCCCCTAAAATTATGTTTGGAAATATAAATAAATCATAATAAATAGTTACTATTGAGTTTATTCCCCAAAAAAAGTCATAGCCTTTATTGAATGTAATTTAATCTTTTGTTATATCTAGTATATATCTTCTCATATGCTTGGTATGAAATTTATAAGAACAAGTTTAAATAGTATAATGTAAATAATATGTTCGTTGATAATAAAAAATCATTAAATTCAGGAAAAATAATCATGTAGGGGTCTATAATTAAATCAAAATTTCATAAATTAAGTCAAGATTTATGCAATTATGAGCATTTCATAAATTAAAAAATATAAATATTTTATAATTTACACTTTATTTATAGAAATTACATAATATATATAAATAAAATAAGTAATTATACCATAAATATTAACTATTCATATTCCATTATTTATAAATAAATCATATGAACACATTCATCTTAAAATATATGATTCACTAAAATATAAACAATTAACTTTACTTAATATCTGAATATTTCGTATTAATAATTTAGACAATTTATAGTATTTCAATATCATATGTTTATATATTTATTTAAATCATTTATTATATACATCAATTCCATGTTGTCTTGGTTTAAATAAATCTCTAAAAGAATGTATTTAATATGAGAAATTCATATTATTATTTATGGCAATTTCATAAAAAAATAGACACTGTTTATATTAAGAATTTTTGTATTATTTATAAACACATAACAGAAAAACCAATGTAAATAAAATTTAATCCATAATAAAATCCACCTAAACAATTTTTTTATGGATTAAAGTTACTAGGAAATATTTATTTTGAAGAATCCATTTTGGAAATATCCTTAAAAGGGAATACATTTGAATAACAATGTGGTTTTTTCAATGATACAATGGGTTTTATATATGGAAATTGTATTCTCAAACAAACTATGTATTTTTTACATAAAACATCATTTTGTAAATTGGATTTTATAATGTTTGATTTTTTGGAAAATAATTTCAATGACTCATTTTATGAAAAAAAGGATTGATTTTTTAATTTCATAAAATATATGATATTATTCATAAACTATGGCGTGTTTCAATGAATTTTCATAGACCCTATCCTTTTTCAAAATACAACTTAGTGGTTCTAGAAAAAATAACTTTTCAAGAATTTTTAACTATTCACTCTTCAATAAAAATTATATGGTAGTAACTCCAATTCCAATATTAGGTCTTATTAGGGATAAAACATATCCCAACATAGTGGAATTTACCACCTAAATCCTATTTCTTCATGATCTGATAATTGTTTTATTTAATACAACATAAATAAATAATATAACTCACTTTTGTATATGGAGTTTCTTAATATACTAGAAATGAGTTATGGATATCCCTTAGAAGTAATCAATATTCTCTTTCACTATGGGATTTTTTATAGGTTTTATAATTCACCAAATTCTTAGTTATAATTCCTTATCAATCAATGTAATGTTAGTTATTTTGATTAAAGTAATAAAAGGTAAAACTTGACCTATATTTTTTAGATTTTTATAGATATTGAATCACATTTATACATCTATTTTACCTTTCATGGAAACTCCTTGGTTTCTATGAATTTGAAAAATATGAAATCATAATTAAAATGTTTTATAATATTTTCATAAATATATTACTCCTTTTAATGCAATGTTCAACCTCCCATTAATTTTTCAAATTTCAAATAATCAATATGAATGTTTAACTCTTTTATATCATTACCCCATAATGATAAAACTATTTATGTTAACATTGATCCAATAAGATAAATATGTGTGTTGTCACATATATCATTTAGTTCCATCCACAAAACCATGATGTAGTGGCATACACTAGAAGATATTTTTTTATCAAAAAACTACATGTGGTTAAAATATCGCAATGGGTTTCATATGACACATAAAATCCCAATCACTATTGAATGAAGTAAAAAACCCTTCCCAAAATTGATCGAGAGTGGATTCAAGAAGATGAAATGAAAAACTATAAAATTTGTGTTCCTCAATGTTAATGCTTTTTTATATTAAGTATTTATTCATTTGATAAAGTTACTTTAGTAGAATAAAATGGTTTCATGTCCCAAAATATTTCCACTAGTGATCATAATCACCAAATTATTTCGTAAGGCCTCTTCTCCTGAATAGTGTGTCAACACCTCCCCTATAAAAGAAAATAGAGTGAAGAAAATAAGGTATATATTAAAAATTTCCTACTAAACTCTACTTGTAATGAGGGGGGATCAAGGATTCCCATATATTTATCTATAAAATCCAATTAATAAGACACTCAGTGCTATAATATTCAAATGTAATTAAATGTAATACCACATTGGATTTCCACCTCATTGATTATATTACTAATTAAACCTTTTAAAATATTAATTAAATCTAGAAAACATTATATAATTATTCTTAAGATGAAATAAACATGATAATAAAAATAGAATATTTTACTGAATTATGTCATATATTTTTCCATATGAGAATCCTAGCATGCTACAATGAATAATGAGATGACAAAGGCCATCAAATAGTTACCTCCACCGCCACATGGATTTTAAACTAGTGAATAATATCCATCAATCCCCCACTGTCACTGAATCCTCTCAGGTTTTATGAAAAACCTTCAATGATATTTTTAATTCATACAAACTCCATTATATATAATTCAAATTCAAATTCACACAAAATTTAGTCAATTTTTTTTTAGAAAAATTAATCCTTATACTATAACCTTTTGTGTGACCATATGGGAAATTTAATGATTGAAAATAAATATGAATTTCCCAATTTATAACTGTAATAAAATAAAAGCTGCTAAAAAAATTCATTTCTACTCAGGATATTATAGGTTATGGTGTGATCTCAATAAAACACACTCATGGCTCCATATAAACATATCTACCATAATGGTTTATCTATAAATCATATAAATTATTTTATAATCCCTATATCTATGTCATCAAGTAACTACTAGACCTGAAAACTATCAATCTAGTATAGTTCATCTCATAAGTTCAGGATTCTCAAAAATAAACCAACCAATTTGAATGAATATAATACATATAATTCATCCAAGTAGCCAAGTGCATCACCTTTCAAACAAATAGGCATTTCCCTGAATTTTCTAAACTAATTCAATGAGGGCCAATATATTGTAGTTTTAAAAAAAGATAACTAATACCAATTTGTTTAAATTAAACTCATAATATAATATGGAATATACATGACCACCTATGACAAGATCACCCCCAAGGATGGAATTAAAAAGTATCATAGAATGAAGGTTTACATGTTATGTTCCTTTTAAACCTTAGGTAATGTGGATTGATATTAAGAATACACCACTATGTGAATTAATATCCATTTCACATTTAATGTTATATTGTTTCATTGATTATTCATGATAATATGTATTTACTTATTATAACTTAGGTCTAATCTATATAATATACAATATTCTACTCACGATAAGCTTAACATATCCTCATATCCCATAATACTCCATGATGAACACTAATTAGGTATAAAAAAATTCATACTTCTAGGGGATATTATCCTTCTACTAATCATATTATATACACAACAATTTAAATTAATAATAAATAGTGATCAACTTATTATAAAACAATTATATATTCTTTTTGAAAACATTCATTAAAAATGTCTATCATGTATCTAATACTAAAAGACTTTACACGAATCTCATTTTTCTATTGTAATAGTTGTGTTTTTCAAAAAAAAAATACATTCTATTATGTATCCATTAAATAAATATTTTCAATGCCTTTTAAGTGATTTTATGAATGAAATGGTATTTTTGAAGGATGTGTTTGGTCCTTCGGTGAGACTGAGGATCTATTTTTATAGAAATACATTCATTATTATCACAGAAAATCTATATTTCTCCCTCAATACTTGGAGTTTTCCCATCATCATTAATGAAAATCAATATCAAATTATCTTCATTTGTATTATCTGATATAGTGATATAGTCTACCTTTATTTTCAAGTCCACTCTGATTTATTATTTGGAACTCTTCCAACTAATAAGTTCATGATTGATGAAAACATGAAACCATACAAATATCTCATATCATCTTTATCAGTTTGGAAACCAATACTAGTATAACCACTTATGATGAGATCTTACCCACTATCAAAGACCTATAACATATCATTACGTATTGTTAAGTCCATATGGATGTTCTTGAAAGTATTCTAGTGTCTCTCACCAGTATTTGGTTGGTATGATCTAGTTCTGCTCAATGAATAAGAGATATATAGTATATAAAAAAATGTTACATGCATGATATATATTATGGAAGATGCATCAATATTATTATCAATGATTCTAATTTTTAACTATTTAAAATTATATTGAGTATTCATAAGACTAATTCAATGAAATATTGGTAAACACCCTTTTTTATTGTTCTCTATGATAAACAACTTTATTAATTTACCAGTATACATGTTCTGACATAGTTTAACCAACCACCTTGATCTATATTAAAAGATCTTTATACTAAGTATGTAGGTTGTACCACCTATGAATTTCATTGGGAAAAACATTCCAAATAATACATTTTAAGAATTTAATATTGGTATATCATTAATATTGAGTTTTATTCATCCACATACAACACTAGAAATGACAAAGAATTGACACTAATTGCTAAATCCTTTTAAGGATTATGTTTTATTATATATATTTGTTAAGTGTGGAGATTGTTAAACTGCTATTCCTAAATATATGACATGTTCTAATGGACCATAAAGAACTATCTTTAAAATGTTAATAGGGTTGTTTGAGTGATGTTTTGACAACCTAAAGCAACATTGAAACCATCAACGGTGTGTTGAGCTTATTGTTCACTTAAATTCATATAAATATGATTTGGATGATTTTTTTACTGGTTCTGAAGGGATAAAGTCATTTTAAAGAATCATATAAATCATTTGAAGAGATTCCACCACACGGAGGTGAAAATAGAGAAGTGGAAAAGGCACAATCCTAATTCCTCTCCTTTTGAACATATGACTGTGATTTATAGCACCATGCCTAAGTCTTCTCTAGTTGACTACAATTATTTGATCATAAATATAATTCAATGTGTAATTATTTAAGTTAAACATCTGAATTTAGTGTATTTTTGTTGGAAAATCATATGATATTGAGTGGAACATAAGACATCATCGAATGAATTTCGAATAATGATAAGACTTAAATACTTAAGATCATTGGAGAGATCTCCTATGTAAAAAGTTGATATTCTAAAATTTATATTCTGATGAAATAAAAGGAGAATTAAATCTGATGATTCATATGAGATATTATTAATGAATAAAATGCCATGATCCAATACAAGATCATAATGATTTCTAATATCTAAGGGTATGAACCAGAATAATAATAATTTTTTGATGAGGGATGTCTACACTATATATTGACATTCTATATCCCCATGACTTCAACTAATTATCAACAGAACTGAATGTTATAGATATTTTTTTGCATTATAAATTAATATGTAGAAAATTATAATTCAAATATGTCATTGTGGAAAGAAGATAATTCATTATCATGATTTATATAATCAATTGAATAGAACATAGACAAAAATTATGAGGTTATATGGTTCGAGATGAGATACTAAATATGAAGGGACCTAACATGGAAACAATAATCATGAAATATTCAGTGAAAATAAATAATAATAATTAATATAAGAGTATAGGTGAGATAATTATGAGAAAGTGACATGACACTCTGATGTGCCATAAATGGAAAATAAACACTAAGAATAGCTACGAGAGATTATTGTGAAAAATGATAGTTAGAAGATCATCATTTAGAGTATATATGTTGGCTCATACACTCATTAATAATAATTATTTCGATGTATATATTTACTTGATTGGATCAACATTATAAATTGTATGTGTTAGATATTGTACAAGCTCAAGGATAAACCCTTTATAGAGTTCCTTTTGATAATAATAAGGGGAATATTTTCCTAGGATGATATCCCTGATACACTAATGGCATAGTTATCCAGAAAGGGTGTGAATCTAAGTAACAAACATTTTTTGTTACATTCTATTAGATTCAGTGAGAATGTTGGGAGAGAAGTTACTAAATAAGATCAATATTACAAGGGGATATAAAATTAATTTACACACTGATTCCCCACGGTGTCTCTAGTAGCTCAAGTGATCCAATAATAAGTATCATAGATTGAAATAATTTCTATTTATCTTGAGAACCTAGTATGGATCATTATAATTATATAAATAGAAAAGTGATGCTTACATTTTATTGAAATATATTACTTACATGGAATGAAATGATGGTACCCTACATTATTTCTCTAGGGCTTGATGTTCTTCATTCGGCTCAATATGTATTCATTATTTTGGATGAATCCTATATATATATAACCTATCAGAAAAAATAATATTGAAAATGGTCAGATATCATGAATTTCATTATTATTAGTATTATTTGAAAATTTAGTGAAAAGTTTATGGGTTTTAGAACCACAAATTATTTTTAGAAGTAGCTTAATGGAATATATGAATGAAACAAAATAGTAAAGGTGGAGAAGTTGTAAATCAATAAACAAAAGTGTAAATATGTTAGAATATAATGGGGTTAAACTATGGATGAGTTATTTACCAATGTAAATATAGTATTTAGTAATATAAATGGTTTTATAGAAACACTTGAAGAATCTACTATGTTGAAAAAGAAAATGAGAATCCCCCCTATCTAGTTTTTTGTGAATATATCATATCTCAAAGCTAAATATCTTGATGAATAAACCATTGATGAATTCCACAGTACTCTCATTAATTATAAAATGGTAAGAGGACCCAAATATAAATGAAAAGGAATGAAGTAAAAGAATATTGATTATAAATCACTCAAATATATAAAGATTGGTGAAAGACTATACTATCTAGATAAATAATATAAAAAAGGAAGATTATTTAGAAACTCTTCATCTCGTGTAACATAATTTCACTAGATATAACAAAACTACTCTTTATTTCACATTAATACATGATTAATTACATAGATTACAAAAAATATAACCTAGAATATTGATAAATATAGTGTCTTTGAAAATTATTTACATTACACAGCAACTCCAAATAGGAAATACAATATCTTTATAGAAAACTTCTTTAATATTCCCGAACTTAAATCTACCCATGATAACCTATTTACACACATAATAATGGGGTGACCTATAAATATTAGTAAGGGAATAAAAATTGAGTAACATGAAGAGAATAAAACATGTTTGACATGTAATGTAAATGGGTTATAATAGTATTATGAATCATAAACATGAATAATGAGACATGATATATCATGATAAATGTAATGAAAATATTAGAAATTTGGAAACAACATAAAACACTGCATCATAAACATAGGTCAAGGATAACTGTTAAGACATCATGATTGAAAATGTCCAATAAAGGAATCAGGTTCAATCCATGTCCCAAATTTATGCATTAAGATACTAAACATTACCCAATTCATTAGAGCACTACATAATTCTTCGTACACCCGTCACATTCATTTCATAATGATTTTAAGTGTTCCACCAAGATCATACAACATGGATTCATTCATCATCATAATTTCTTCCATGACTAATGAGTGTGGAATACATACATGTATTCTCCAATTCAAATAAGTATTAGTGTATAAATTTTAACACCATTAATAGGAAATGGGTACGGTATTCACTACACAATTGATTTGGCAGGGAAAAGTGTGGTGAAATTATGGATGCATAATGACGTCACTTAAAAATCATAAAATGGGTTGATTATAGAGAAAGAGGTCTCTAATAATTTTGAAAATAAATTTTTAGTAATAGGTACATATATTTATATACACCAACCATAGGAATATGAAATAGAAATAGTAATATAATAAAAAAACTTCAATAATGAAGATAACATGAGGATCCCTTACAAAAATTATGCATGGAAACAGGTGTACATGACGATTAATGGGAGGGATTGAAGAGAGTGAAAGGGGTATCTAATCAATTATAAATTAAATGGATAATAAGGGGAATATGGAAGAACATATTCCAACATAATAAATTGGAATTTACGAGACATAACATAAAATAAGTTCTTGAATGGAAATGACAAGAGAAAATACCTTATTGGAGTGTATAACTCTAAATGCATGAGAGGGGATTGTTGAGATCTTGAAGCACCATAGTAGGAATCTAGAGAGTGTATGGAAGAGTAATGACATGATTTAAAGAGTTTTACTTAATAATAATGGGATCTTGGATGGTTTTATATAGGAAATGATGGGTATTTATTTGTTATTTTGGTTTTGGACTCTGTATAATAAAATAACCAAAACCACAAACCATCCCATGGTTTTTCCCATAGTTCCATCCAAATGGGTGTGTTTCTAATTATTTTATGAGGCAATTATGTGGACATAATAAAATATTAACCTTGGTGATGTAGAGAAGAGTAACACTCTAAAATTAATGATTTTAAATCCTTAAACTATATTAATGGTTTTGGAGGATTCATAAAGGATTTAAAAAATTAACCAAATAAAAATAAAATTATATTAATTTAAATTTAAAACAAATATTTATTCATGGATACCATTTATAGTATTTTTATGTTACTTTTGCATCATTATGATTTCATAATACACAAAGTATACTTATACAGTATTTAATTTTTACCCGAAAAATTAGCTGTCCAAAAAAATTATAAAAAATTCACTATTAGATAATATAGACATTGTGATTCCAAAAATAATATTAATTTAATATAAATAATTTTATAAATATTTTTATTTTATATTTTAACCTATGAATCAATATTTATTAAAAAATGATGGGTTTTTTGACAATAATAGTTTTCGAACCCTTATGAAAATTTCTTTTGACTTCGTCATAATTGTATGATCATATAAATTTAATAAAAAATATTTAGTTTATAAATCCATTTATTCATCAAGAAAATTATTCAATTTAACTATAATATTACACAAAAATACTATTCATGTTTTATTGTATCAAAATAAAAATCATTTGTAATGTAATAGTAATATGATAAAAAATATATTCATTATTCAATGAAAAATAATGTATACAATCATATTTATAGGCTGTTGATACATAAACCTTTAATATAGTAGAAAAATCCCTAAGATTAATGTGTGTGATGGTGATACATTCATGGGTTGGTTCAGCGTATGTGTTTTGGTACATGATCTCGATGAGCTTGAACTTCTCTTGTAAATGGGTTTTCTCATGATTATGATTTTAGATATCATCTTGGGATTGGTCAAGGGAAAATCCCAATGGTGTTATCTCCCATGGAAGCTCTAATAAAAGGACTTCAAAGGTAATGATCCTACTGGTTGATGTTATCACTTCTTTTATATGGGTCAATTGGATTTTTTAAAACCAAATATTTTCACTTATCATATGATCAATTTTCAATGGATATATTTTCAATATTAAAGATTCCAAATGGTATTTTAAATATGATTGAATATAAAAAACCAAATAATTTCATGTGTTTTCTATAACCATATCACTTAATAAAGTAATTAATTAAAACACAAGAGGAATTTTTATTTTTAACAGTTTGGGTCATTATAATGTTCCCCCTTAAGAAATTTGTCCCTTAAAATTTTATTCTCCCATGTTAAAATCAAGGAGGGTACTTCTATTTCATTACCTCTTACAGTCCCCATGTTTCTTCTTCAAACTTTTGTTTCATCCACAACACATTGACAAGGTAAATTGTCTTATGTCATAGAAAAGTTTCACTATGATATAAGGTTTTCACCGGGTTCTCCTCACATGAATGGTCATTCTCTGATGGTACTACCTCTGGATTGAGTACATGTGGGGGGAATGGTATGTACTTTCTCATGATGGATACACAGAATACCTCACGTAACGGAGATAGGTTTATTTGGAGTGCTAGTTGGTAGGAAACCGCTTGAACGCAATCAAGGATCTCAAAGGGACCGAGGTATCCTAGAATAATCATTCCATTCTTCTAAAATATCATCAGTCTCTTCAATGGAGAAATATAGGGGAATTCCATGTATCAAACATTGATGTCTATGTCTCATCAATGATTTTCATCATAGATATTCGGTCGACTCTGAGCATCCTTGATGTGATGTTAAATGTTCATAACCTTTTCCACTATTTTCTCGACCATTTTAGGATTTAGTAGTTAGTGTTCCCCAACTTTATCCCAACACTCACGTGTTATGCATATCTTCCCATAAAGGGATTTATAGGGATCCATTTCTAGGCTTAAGTGGAAACTGTTGTTATAAAAGAACATGACCATAGGAAGATGTTTTCTCATCCTCTATTGAATTTAGTAGAGTATGTTCGTAATATATATTCTAGTTTATGAATAGTCTACTTATATTGGACATTAATTTGAGGATGATAGGCCATGCTGAAGTTGATCTCGGTGTTTAAAGAATGTTGGAGGCTTTTCAATAACTTGAATGTGAATCTCAAATCTCGATTGGATACAATCGATAGTAGTACTACATGAATCCTTTCCACTTATCTTATGTAAATCTATGAAATTTTATCCAATGAGAGGTTTTATCTAATTAAAATAATGTGATCTATCCTTGTAAGACAATCCAAAACAACCCATATATCATTGTTTCCACTAGGTTTATTTGGATGTCTGGTGACAAAGTCTATATTGTAAATCCTATTTCCATGTTTGTATGGGTAGTGGTTACATAATCCCCTCGTACTTCTTGCTTCCGGCCTTCACTTTATGACATACCATGCACATTGATGTATATTCATCGACCGCCTTCTTCATATTGTCCCACAAAGAGTGATCATGGAGATCTTGATACATATTTGTACTTCCTAGGTGAATGGAGAAAGTTGAACTATGTGCATCATTCAAAAGTTCATTCTTTAACTTAGGATATCATGGAACACAATATCTTGAAAAAAAATCTCACAATTCCAACTTCATTAACATTTAATTATGATGGTTTCCCTTTCCTTATAGGTTTCACTTTCTTCTGAATTTCCACATCATTTATTTGAGCATCCTTTAACCTCTCAAGAAGATATGGTTGAAGAATAATTTGTGTAAGGATTAATGATTTTACATCATTTATTATTACCATTTCCATAATTTCCAAATCTAAGAATATCAGATCCATCTAAATTCCCATAAATGATGGAATTGCTGGATCATTTCTATATAGACAGTCTTCCAATTTATTCACATTCCTAAGATTTTAGTGGATTGGGCAGTCAAAGTCCTTGATATACTCTAACCATATTCATTGGGGCGTATTAATCTATTTATATGTGAATATATACTTGAGGATTTTGTGATCAATATATATTCCACACTTCTCCCGAAAGAGATAACGACAGCATATTTTGAAAGAAAGTATCACTACAACCAACTATAGATTTTGTGTTGGGTAGTCTTGTCCATAAAATTTAAACATCCATGAATAATAGGGTATGGATTGGTCATTCTTCATTAACACACATCCTAATCCATTATTTGAAGCATTAGTGAACTACCTGAGAATTTCTCCACTTATGGGTAGGGTGAGCACAGGTGCACTGATTAGCCTCTTTTTCATCTCCTTGATTCCCTCTCCACATTCACTATTCCACAAAACCTATGATTCCTTATGATTTATCTTGGTTATCGGGTTTGAAAATTTAGTTAAATATATCACAAATCGAAAATAATTCTCTGTTAAACCAAGTAAACTATAAATATTTTTCACTGGTGTTGTCCATAGCCATTTTTAAATTGCTTCTATCTTTTAGGCATCTATAGATATACCATTGCATGTGATTATATTCCCCAATAAATTGAATTCCTTCAACTATAACTTACATTTTCTATTTTTGGAAGAGAGTGTCTCTATTCATAGGGTCTTCATCACAATACTTAAATGTACCCCTTGCTCCTCATTTTTTTGGAGTATATTAGAATATCATCTATAAAGACTTCCAATTTTTTAGGTGATATCTAATGACTCTATTCATCAAGTTCATGAACATTTCTGGAGAATTAGTCAGTCTGAATGGAATTAATATGAATTCATAGTGCCCACACCTTTTACAAAATGAATTATGGGGGATAACCTCATTCTTCACCCTTACATGGTAATATCCTAACCATAGATCCACCTTGGAGAAGTATTGTGATCCACATAGCTAATTGAACAGGTCATCAATCCAAGGAAGATGATACTTTTTCTTTATCGTGATCTGGTTGAGATCATGATAATTAGTGGAAATGTGCATTGACCCATCCTTCTCCTTGATAAAGATGATAGGTGAACCCCATGGTCAAGTACTTGGGTGTATGAAACCTTTATCCAGATTACATTGTAGTTGTTTCTTCACCTCATAAAGTTCCACAACAACCATTCCATTTGGAGTCTTGGATAATGGTAATTACCCAGGTATAAACTCATTAAAAATTTTAACCTATTGACTATGAGAAAGATCAGGAAATTCCTCAAGAAACACATCAACATATTCCCACACAATAGGCATGTATTTAGGGATGGTCCTATTCTTAGGCTCAATAATTTGACATGAATACTCTTGCTCATTGGTAAATAGTATCCATGCTTAAGATGATGGTGCTAAAAAAGATTCAAGAAACCCCTATCACTTGTACATAATCAGGGGTCGATTCACAATATAGAGTGTTATTTCATTATCACAGAAATTGTTGTTGGATCTATATAGGGAAATCCAATCCATGCCTAGAATGGAATAAAATTTTAAAAAGGCAGTATGACATGGTTCTATAGGAACTGAAGCCCAAAAATAATGACAGGGGAAGATTTATAAACTTAGGTTGTAATAATTGGCCCATTTTTCATTTTCACCAACATCTCTACTTCCATTCATTGGGTATGTGTTTGAATAGTTCCCTTAAACTTATGTAGTATAATGGAATGTGTATAATAGATTAAAAAAGTATGTTCACAATTCCCTAATGTTCAACTAGAGTACCTGTCAACACTTTATTTATGGTATCCACCTAAGTTGTTGTGATGTAAAAAAGATCATCCTTACGGCCTTGGAGATTATTGGATATCTGAGAAATACCTTAGATTAGGGAATTGATTTTAAAAGTCACAAGGTTCTATGTAGTTGATGCAATGAAAAATGTGATGAGGTATGACTGTAGTATTCCTTTCCTATGTCGGAGTAGTGGGGTTCTCTTGTTGGAAATCCTTAGCAAGGTACCCTTCATTTCTATACCTAATGAATTTCCTCACCCAATTAGGTAATTTCTGGGGTTCCTCATTCTTCACCTTTGACAAGTGGGTTGTTTAAATTTCATGGTACTATTAGATTTATACATAGGACCACCATAATTAAACTCTACATTATGCTTCTTATACCCAGGATACCCTTGAGATTCTACTATTTCCATTCACTTACTCTATACGTACAATAATTTAGGGTTTTTTTTCTTATACTAAGTCTAATCCTTAAGGATTTATCTAGAGTTTTTTAATCCTAATCCAAAAAACCTACTTCTTAAATTAGATAAATAAAACATGAATATTACTTCTTCAAAATTTTCATTATTTATTCCTAAGTATGGATCTCTAAGATTCATTAAATATGGACTCTAAAAAACCAAGGATTACTTCACTTCATGTTTATTTTTAAACTAAATCTCTTAAGTATTCTTATTTGATTCCTCCCTCAATATGAATTTCTTATGAACAAGAATATTTGTACTTACATATTATCACCAAAATATTTTTGAGGTTTTGTATTTATAAATCATTGATATTCTCATTTAAACCATTATAACATTATTCCTATTTGTAAATACATTATATTGGGGGTATAAGGATCATAATACTAATGTTCAATTCCATGGCTAGAAAGGAAAGATTCAAAAGAGTTACAAGGGAACTCTTTTATCTATTTTCCACTTCATAATATATACTCTTAGTTCTTTCCCACTTCTATTTTGAATATCTTGAACCTATCCACAACTTTAATTTTTTTATGAACACCACATTTATCATCTCGGTGATTTCATTAATGATAGTGATAAAGTAAATATCTCCTTTTTGTATTAATACATCATCAGTCCACATAAATGAGAATATGTAGGTTTAAGTGGTATGGTGAACTAAATATCTACCCTTTTATGACTTATGTGGATCATATTCCACTTTTTATAGGTTTCATAGATAACATCTTCTTTTCTATTTTGTTTTCATGAGTCTCTCAGCACATATTTTGTAATGTCACGGACCTATCTGCTCTATTCCTCTATGGAAATCTGGTGTTTGAGGTGTACTGGGAGGTCAATGTGACTTATCCCCAACAATTTTACAAATTTCCAATTCTGCGAATAGTTTTATCGGTGATACTAATACAAACAGCAACATCAATGAGACCGATGTGAACAGTACCATCAGTGAGATCAGTGTGAACAGTTCCATTGGTGAGACTGATGTAAATGGTTCCATTAGTAAGTCGTTCTGTGAATATTCCCATTAGCATCAGTGAGTCGTTCTGTGAATAGTTCCATCAGTGAGACCAATTCGAACAGTTCCATCGGTGAGACTGATGTGAACAGTACCATCAGTATTAGTGAGTCATTATGTGAATTGTACCATCAGATCAGTGAGTCCTTATGTGAACAGTACCATCGTATCGGTGAGTCGTTGTATAAACATTACCATCAGATCGATGAGTCGTTCTGTGAACAGGACCATAAGATCGGCGAGTCGTTCTATGAACAGCACCATCGGCATCGGTGTTTCGTTTTGTGAACAGTGTTTCCAGGATCAGTGAGTCATTTGGTGAATAGTGTTTCCAGGATTGGTGAGTCATTACGTGAATAGTTTTTCCAAGATCGGTGAGTCATTCTGTGAACACTGTTTCCAGGATCGGTAGGTGTAAAATGGATCCAGGATCGTGAACAGTGTTTCCAGCTTCCTATAGATTCACCCCTTTGATGTTTTCTTTGACGTAAAATGCATTCAAGGCCTTGTTTTAAGGGATTTAAGGATAAATCAAATCCCATAACTCCTATATTAATTTTCCTAAGGCATAGGATGTATTTTCTTGGTCAAACTATGTGGTTTAATGCGATCCACTTTTAATGGAAAATCTAGTGTATCTTAAACCACTGCTCCTTAAATCTTATAAAGAGATGAGATATCTTCATTTCTTATTCTACCTTGTGAGAGACACTCGAACCTGTCCTTCTTCTAATAGGAGCGGTGTGATCGAACCTTAATCCTATCATTGTTTCCCCTTGAAGTTTCATCCTGCTGCATGCACACCCCCTATTTTTCTACAAGCAGCAAGGGTCGATCCTTAACCGATATAAGTTTTATCGTGGTTCTTTTGGGTTAAAATTTTCATTTTTCTCTTTTATATGTTATGGTATGTGATCTCTATGCTTCTAATGGAGTTTTCTTGGGTTTCGGTTGGTGCGGTCGTACAACGACATCCTCGGGTGGATGCAGTTTTCACGAGAGGAGGTGATCGTAATCCTTTGTTTGGATCATTCTCGTATAAATAACGACAAGAACCGGTTGATGAAAGGGATTAGTTTATTTTATATTCTATTATGTGAAACTATAGAGTTATCATGTTTTAACCCACTGGATCACAATGGAATTGACATAATAAATATTTGAATTGGATAAAGAAATTTATTTTTATCATATGTTATTACCTCTTATTTTCTAGATAGTGTGATATATATGCCTTGTTTGTTTTGCTTTTCATTCTCGAAGGAAATTGGTAAAGAAAATAAACTAGAATTAATTGTGAATTTATTATCAAATATAAAGAGTCATGTAAATGAATCTATTTCTTCTTGATGTAATTTGGTGTTAATCAAATTGATGCACTAAGCATGTTTAATCAATTTGTGATAGCTTACTGTTTAGATCACCCGATGATGGAACCTATGAATAATAAATCGGTTAATTCAATAAGGATTAAATGACTCATTGTTTGATAAAAGATAATTTCTTGTATGGTTCTGAGTTACCCTCTTGATTGTTTAAGGGACAAGATCCCAATTGATATGATGTTTGTTTTCCTGCTGCTTGTGTTGTGATGTGATCCTAGAAGGCTTTTGTGATATGTCGGGGTAGGGAGGCCTATTTGTTGCAGAAGCAGTTGACACCTAGAGTAGAGAGATGTATCAGTTTATGCAGGTCGGTGTTGGGGAGGACACCAGAGATGATGGAACGGGTTGGATGTGAATGTTCAGATGCTTATTGTATATTGTATATTGTTTATCTTCCTTACTTTCCCAAATGCTCATGGAAGTTGTTTTTCTTACCCTCCTTTCAAAAGGGGATAAGATGCATGGGGTATGCCATATGCTTTTAGTGTTTACCTTCCTACGGGAGGATGGGTCTATGTTCATTCTATAGGCAGAAAATACTCGACGGGTAGTTCATATACTCACCGTGTTGATCCCCCTTGTGTATAGTATCTTAGAATGTTTTTTTATAATTCTTGGGAAAATGGGAAAGTAATAATGTTTTTAATAAATGATTGAATAAATTATTTTAACCCAAGTGGTTGGATCTTTCTCAGACGCAATGTTGAGGTTGCAATTTATAGGAACAATGGACTTTGGGTGTGATGCTAATGAAATATAATGTGTAAATTATTAATAGTTAATTAATGATTAAAGCATTAATGAACATAAAGTGGAAATGATAAAAAAGGGAATGAATGAATGTAATAAATATCTTTAAATGGTTGTGTTCTTATAGGATACCTAGTCTTAGAAGTGGTAGTCGGGAGTCTAAGAGTTGTTAGCTTCAGTTGAGTCTAAGAATAGGTTATTCCCATAGTGTGGTTGTGAGATAAATTATATTATTTACCTTTTGTGTTTCTATATGCTACTCCACCCTGTCAGTTAGGGAAACTGACACCCCCAGGATTCTGAGCCCTAGGAGGGTGTTTTCCCCAACATTCTGGTGGGAGGATGGATGGCTGAAAACCCTCGTGGGACCCACTCTCTTCACTTGGTAGTTACCTATGCTGGTAGGCACAACAGTTATTTTTTACCATATATGTGTAGAGAGGGTTGTAATGGCTTGTGTTTATTCAAAAACATATATTTTGGATATAGTTTCCTATGGACTACTATAGGTGTAATATTTATAGGCCATGATGGCTTGAGGATCCTTACTTGGTGTGTGGGATGTAATGTCTTGTGGTATAATGCCCGATGTATGATACATGTTATCCGAGATGTGGTGGCTCCCAGAAACTACTTGGTTACTTTTATTAAGTGGATGTGGTGTTTTTTTCACGAGGTTTATGTTGTGGTTCTTTGCCTAGGTGTTTGCGGGAAATCCTTTATGGATAGAGATTCTTAGGACGTGTGATGTTAGGGAAAAACAGAAAACCAATGGGGAAGTATTAGAGGGGTACCCTTGATATTCTTTATTATATTATATAATCTTGTATGCGATACTTGGTGAGAGTATCCATAGTGAGGTTGGTAACATAGTATACCTGTTTATGTGGTGAGTTAGTTTCACTTCTTGTACACTATGCTTTAGCATGCTTTCTTTACTTTTTCATGAGAGGATCTGGGGAGGATCCAATTGAGTATACTGTTATACTCACCCTATGTATATATAAACTATGTTTCAGGTCTCTTAGATTAGGTTGGAGATCAGGCTGGTTACTACTAGGTTGGGGTTGCAAGATCTGTTCGGGCTTCGTGGTCGCTACTGTTTTTACTTTATTATGGGTACTTGAAGTTTTCCCCTTTCATTTGTATTGTTTTTTATGACACTACATGTGTACTTGGGATTTATTTTATATTTTTTCTTGAGTTGGATTTGGTTGGTGTCTGTCATATCTCTCTTTTTCCCATGTGTTCTCTTAGAGGGTAATGCCTCCCATTTGTGTGTTTACTATACCCTCGATGCTAGTCGCCAACCCAGGGCCTACTGGATGCGGGAATCGAGGGTCACTATCTCCCTTATCACATTGTCGGCCCAAGAGGGGTACACCTTGGGGGGAGGGGGTCATGACAGAGTGGTATCAGAGGTTTGGATGAGGGATAGGATGGATTTTGGTGTTAGTCACTGGCGAGGTTGCATGGGTTGGTAGGGAAACAGTGTTAGTCATGTTTAACAATTGATGTAAACACTGGAGACCGGCTAAGACATAGGAATTTAGGGCCCCCTGTGATCTGATGCACAAACCTTTATGTTTACAATGGGTACTAAATAAGGTGATACAAGTTGTAGGGTAGAGACCTAGGAAAGGATCATGCATCATTCTTCTTTGTGCCTGTGTTTGAATTGGTAGTCCTTGGGATAGGTTAAACTAAAATTAATAAAAGAAAAAAATTAATTAATTAATGTAGATTTTACCATATTCCAGGTTTAGAAGCTCTAACTGTTTTTTATTTTACAGGTATGGAACTAGTTGAACATCCTTTTTAGGATTGCATAGAAGATGTATAGCAGGTTGTGCTAGAAGATCGTCTCAGGGTATAGGTCGATGACAACTTCACTTACAGGAGGACACTCTGAGGGTTCTAGCGCCCGAGTCTGCAGAAGTACAGGGGCTCCATTTCATATGCTGTCATGGAAGACTTGATGGAGAAGGTCGGGATAGGATTCAATTCAATCTATGCTCGGAAGGAGAAATAGGTGTATTTAGTTGTGACGATATTTCACGGAGCAGCGAGGCAGAGGTGGTTCTTGTTCATCGGGGATTACGAGGAGTCAACGATCTCATGGGAGGAGTTCCGAGAAATGTTTATTGTCGACATTAATTCAAAGACCACAAAGGGTTCTAGTCACCAGGATATTCTTACCCTTAGACAAGGGACCTCCAGTGTGTGAGAGTTTGGAATCAATTTGAGGAAACTTTTACGATAAACTTAGGACCTGTTTCCAGATGAGGAGGCTAGGGGAAGGCATTTTGAGGAAGCTTTGCATCCAGAGATCTAGCACCAGGTCACCCCATTTATGACGAAGACATATCTTGAGGTACTGTAAAGGGCATAGGTCGTCGATACTAAATTGGACAGAACTGGATCGTCACGAGAGGGGAGTCTTCATGATTCCTCACGAAGCAGAGCTATGGTCTCGGGTTCCTAGTTTTCAGGGAAGATGAGTTTCTGTTCGGCCGGGGGTAGATCTCATCCCTCAACATCTTGTTTCTCTGGGGGAAGCGGCTCTCAGGACTATGCGAATGTATCTTGTGCTTGTTTTTCTTGTGGTGTTTGAGGTCATCAGCAACTAGAGTTTCCTACCTTTTATAGCAGTCATCGTGCACCATGTGTTCCACTCTAGGTTCCTCCATTGAGGTAGTTCCAATTGAGGGAACAACACCAGGTTGCATCGTATTTTGATCAGTAGAGAGAAGATGGGTAAGGTAGAAGATAGACTCATGATGTTCCCCGTCCTCAAAGAGTAGAGCGCGGACGTTATGGTGGTCTTCATCAAGGTCATAGAGGTCGTGGAGGATGTCACGGTCAGCTTCATGCTTTAGTGTTGTCATTGCCATGCGAGCCAAACATCCTCAAAGGTACCCTTTTCTTGTTTTCTAATTGGGTGTATGCCTTGTTTGATTTTGGAGAGACACACTTCTTCATATCACCTACCCTTTTCCATGCTTTGGGACTTGAGGTAGAGAGGCTTCCAGTTCCCTTGGTGTTGACTACGCCAGTTGAAGGTTGAGCTGACTTGTTTGAAGTATGTAGAGACTATGAGCTAGTGCAGGGGAAGCACCGCTCTTGGGGATATTTACCATGTTTATAGATACAACCATACAATTTTATCCTCAATATGGATTGCTTGTATTTGGAGTAGGATATTGTGGATTGCTTCAGGAGGCAGGTCGTGTTCTTCGATGCAGATGGAGAGGCCACAGTGTTTTCTGGTGAGCGAGACACTCGGATGGGTCAGAGGCATGTTTCATCCTTATCATCCTTGATGGTGGATCTAATGTTGAGTTCTTCAGCAGTTCTGTAGTTAGAGTTTCCTAGGGCTGTATAAGAGTACCCTGATGTATTTCCAAAAGTGGTTTTAGCATTACCCCCTCGATGAGAGATCGAGTTTAGGATTGAGCTACATCCAAGAGCATATCCCATCTCTATGACTCCATATAGGATGGCCCCTTCCGAGTTATGAGAGATATGTATAGCTTGATGGTATGTTACAGTGCAGTTTTGTTCAGCCAAGTGTGTCACTGTGGGGTGCACCAGTATTTTTTGTGAAGAAGGTTGAAGACAGTTTGTGGTTTTGTATCGATTATTGTCGCTTAAACAAAGTGACAGTGAAGAATTGTTATCCTCTTCCATGGATTGATGATTTGTTCGATCAACTGAAGGGTGAAAGTTGGTTCTCAAAAATCAACTTGTGTTCAGGATATCATTAGATGCGTGTGAAGGATAAGGATATCCCGAAGACTGCTTTCCATTGTCGTCATGGGCATTATGAGTTCATTGTAATGTTGTTCAGTGTGATGAATTCTCTATCTGTGTTCTTGGGATTGATGAACGATGTGTTCTGTGAGTTCTTGGACTTGTTCGTGGTGGTTTTCATCGATGAAATCCTTGTGTATTCCATGTCTGAGGAGGATCATACAGAGAATCTACTCGCCATTTTGTGAGTTCTTCGTCAACATCAGTTGTTTGGGACGTTGTTGAAGTGTGACTTTTGGGCTTGAGAAGTCCGTTTCATTGGTAATGTTGTGTACTAGCAGGGAGTAGTTGTGGATCCTTCGAAGATAGAAGCAATTTTTTCTTGGGTATCCCCCAAGACAGTGGTAGAGGTGCAATGTTTTATTGGTATTGTAGGATACTACAAGAGGTTCGTAGCCGATTTCTCTCAGTTTGCGTCTCCTCTGACAACATTGACCAGGAAGAATCATACATTCATGTGGACTGGTCAGTTTCAGGATGCTTTCATGTATCTGAAGGAGATGTTGGTAAGTTCTCCAGTTATCTGTCTTCCAGTAGAGGGAGTTCAGTTTGATGTTTTTGATGATGATTCACATGTGGGGATTGGATCTGTTATGATGCAGTAGGGATCTGTTTTTTCTTATGGGTCTCGGTAGTTGCATCCCCATGAACGTAACTATGCCACCCATGATCTTGAGTTGTCAGTCATGGTGTTTTCTCTGATGTTGTGGATACATTACCTCATTGGAAAGATCTTTGTGTTTTTCACCGATCATAAGATCATGAGGTATGTTTTCTACCAGCGTGACTTGAACTTGTGGCAGCATCGGTGGATGGAGTTCCTACAGGAATACAACTTTGAAATATCGTATACCCCTGGAAAAGGGAATATTGTAGCTGATTCACTAAGAAAGAAGTCACGTAGTGATACTGCAGAGACCCAAAGCTTTACGTACATGGACAATACATTAATTTTTCGGAATACTTAATACATAACAAAAAAACACACAAGGATCGTAATAGTTTAGTTTCTTTGGAAACTTAGAACGTAATCTTCTAATCGTGGTGAAAGATCTTCAACATCTCCCAATAAAGATCTTCCCTTTTTTTCTTACCTAAAACCTTTCTTTATATCCTGGGGAAAACAAAACATAAAAGGGGTGAGCTCAAATGCCTAGTATGGGTAAACATAGAGAACATAAAACAATCCATAAACATTTGAATGCAAAAACTTGAACATAAAATCTAAACATCAAAATCTTGAGCAAAGACATGAATCTCGGAAGTACACAAGGCATATATCATAAGGGAACATCAATCATGATAAAATAGAATGGGAATAAAACATGTAATTTTGGAAACCATTAAACACATGACATGATTTCCATCGTAGCCAAGGCATTGCTGCCAAGACCATCTTGGTGGACAAAGCCCCTTTCTGAATCGAGTTCACTCCTCGTTCCAGTCCTATATTACTGAACCGGTTTAACTTGTCGTTCCAGCCATGTCTATCTCATGAGATATAAATCTTTACCGGATTCATTGAAGGGAGATATAGGTCCCACCCTTCTCATAATGATAACATTCATATGTGTGCCACAAAATCATAAATCATACATCATTTCATAACCCTTGTAATAAAAATGGGATTCTTAAACAACATGACGTCGTAAAACAATTCATATAAGATAAAGGAATTCATAAAAATAATTCCATCACAACATAATCAAATCAATGTAATAATAGGGATAGAAAAAGAACACTATATTATCTTAGATGGAAAATCATTTTGATAAAACACTTGAACTTCATTCTTGAGGAAAATATCCTTTCTACTTCAAAAACATTTTACTTTCTTAACATGTCATACAATTTTAAATTGAAAGAAGTTGATTAAAAGTAAACTTGAAAACTTGTAAAGTAATTTTCTTGGAAATAATGTTTTAAAAATCCATTCATGCTGTATAAGTTAAGAAAAACCTTCTTTCCATACTTTTGTCGGAAAAGTCAAAAAGTACCTCGTACGAAAACGACAAAAGATTCATTTCATATCTCTTACTAAAAAACTCACCGAAGGGTAAAATTGGATATAAACTATTTTAGAATGATGTAAATATTACATATTGAGGACACATGGATTTGGATGATAAAATGCACACCAGTAAATTCCAAAGTATAAATAATCTTGGATAAAAATGAGATTCGGATATTTCCCTTACCTTAGGTCTGATTTGCTTCGTAAGTGTCCAAAACTCCTGTATAATGATTTAAATAATGTTATTTACTTATTCCATAATCATACTCATTGTTATGATATCATATATGGTCATATTATTAGCTTATTATTAGTAATATTTCATTGCTACTTGTTATTCGGGTGTTTATTACTTTTTGTTCTTAAGCACATTTTGTCGAATAAATTCTTATTCTTATTTTTAGGTTATATATACCTCATTTACATAATGTTATTATTGTAATATATATCATATTCATTCATTCAATTCATTTATATAATCATTATGCAATGAATATCATGTAGAACGAGTCACATCACATCGTGGAGAAGGTATTTCGTACGTACGCACGAGCGATGATATCGTTCCCATGATCATGGAATTGTATTGGAGTGTATGTATACTATTTAAGAATCAATACCACTTTAAAATAATCATATATATTTATTATTTACACCATTATACCCATCCAAGTAAGGTGGTGGTGGAAAATAGATTACACCACGACGTGGAGACAGTATTCCGTACGTACGCACGCGCGGTGATTTCATTTTCCGTAGGATGGATAGATGGTGAAATAGGTTTGTTTCATACTTATAATAAAATATCATTATATGAGTGATACTGATGTTATTACATCATAATGAAACAACTAAATAAGAAGAAGTGTAAGAAGAAATAAAGATGAAAGAATCGGTAACGGACATTACCTCTTCTTTGAAGTGCTTCTTTGAGACTTCCTTTTAGGGAACTAAAATTGGTCTTTTAAGAATACCAGGACCTCTAGGATGTCTCTATAGAAGTGTAGATGAGAAATAGTCCGGGTTTGGCCGAGCTTGAAGGCTCAAAGTGGTGTGAGGAAGAGAGGGAGGAGGTTCCCTTTTATAAGGGAGGAGAGGGGCACCTTTGGAATAACTAAAAATATTATTTTATTATAAAGCCAAATTCGGTTTTAAATAGATCCAAATTGATTTATCTCGAAGATAAGGTGTGGATGGGAAGAAATAATCTCATACAATAGAATTTGAACAAGTTTAGTTTACTATTTTATCCTTATCATTTAGTTTTAACTTTAAGTTAGATAATTTTACTTTTACCGTGTATTCTTGTGTTCTTATACTATAAGGTTAATAAACATACTATAACAAGACAAACGAACCCCAAGTTGTTTATTATTAATATATATAACCTTATATAAGTCATTTTGCCAAACCATAGATTTTTAGGAATAAAATAACAATTAATAATATAATATTTGTTTTAAAACCTATTTTATGTCAATTTTGACACTATTTAATAATTGTTTTTTGTGAAAATTATAACATAATGATTAGTTCGAAAAAAGTTAATTAAATTTATACTAACATGTCATAGTAACCTATAAAATTAGTGGAATTTATAAAAAGTCTCAAATTACATTTATTTGGGTATTTATAATCATCAATTATGTCAGTATTTCATTAATAAGATAATTATTGCATCATCGTTGTGTCATAAATAAATTAAATTATTTAATGTCTAAAAATTATAAATAAAATACCATTATGTTGTAAATCATTTTATCTTTCTAATGAATATTTATAGTCTAATTTATCTTATGTATAACCCCATATTAAAAATGATTTACTTATTAAACTTTGATTTTAACTATTTTAACCCTTCTTTAAGTAAATTAATAATAAATGTCCTAATCTAATCCAAGTGGGCCTAAATGGTCATATGTTATTCCTAAGGTTGTTTTTGGTCAAATTAAACTTATACAATAGAATTAGGACATGTGTTAGGGTAATAATAATAACATTGTTACCCTTAATTGCCCTATTTACTTTTAACCGTGGTAAAAAAAAGTAAAAAGTTACTATTCACCAAAAATTATTTTCATCTCATTAAACCACATTTTACTTACTGACATCAACCGTGTCTCTTAGATTTTTGAAATTCCACCCACAGAAGCGGTAAAATTATGTTTTATGATAAATTCATTTTTTTAACTACCACTTAGTGGTTTCACTATTCATCAAAAAATGAAAGTTTCCAGAAAAATACCAAAAACTAGGCCTAAGCTATATTTGATATTATGAATTCAAAAATGGTGTTTATTTTACCAAATTAAATACATATTAGTTACATTAACTTATTTAAAAATAAATTCCCGTCGTCAAAACAAATAGCATGTTTTTAAAAGATAATAACTATCAAAAGATTGACACTTGTTTATGTCTGGTTTAAATGTGAAATTACATCCAATGAAAAATATTGTATTAAATTGTAAAAATACATTGTAAATATACTTTAAAACCACTCAAATTAATAATTTATCACTATTAATTATTTTGATTACAAAAGTTGTTTTTAATTAAAATTTAATAATTTTCACTATTCATCAGAATATGAAAGTTATCTGAAAAGTAACAAAATTTCACCCTAAGCTAATTTTGATATTCCGAATCCAAAAATCAAGTCCATTTTGAAAAATAAAGTATAAAAAATTTCAAAAAGTGGTTATTACTATTCATAACGGCTAGTTTTAGTAATATTTTAATAGCATATCGTTGTTTAGTGAAACTCGGTATTGCGTACTACACACGCTATCGAGGAAGGTCACGATTGCGTGTAATGCAAGGAAAGTCAAGAATTCATGTTTTGCAAGATCCTTTTGGTGTAGCATACAACACAAGACATTAATGAAATTAAAAAAAAATATTTTTCATAAAATCTCGGGGTGTTACATTCTACCCCCCTTAAAATGAATTTCGCCCCCGAAATTCGTCGGGGTTATAAATGGTTTACTATTCGAAAGTTTCTTTGATAGAAACCCACATCGTAAAAAGGAATACCAAAACCAATCTTTTAAAACAAAAGTATGAAACGTAAAAATTACCCAAATAAACTAATCACTAGGTTTCCACATAGGTGAAAATATAGATATGGAAGAGAAATCTAACCATCATGTTCTGATGGAGAGTGGTAGATAACATGGCTATGGAAAAGCCAGCAATCACAAAGCCATAAATTTGTGACGATCTAAGGTAACATCTGATTCATCAGATATAAGAGCACTAGGACAACATTTTTGGTTTTCAAGATCGTTTCCCTAAAGTTGATGAAATTGGAATTAGAAGAAATACTTTCGTGATTTCGGTATAGTCTCACCGCTGGTCATTCTTTGGACAATTTCCACTTCATCTATTAAAGAAATTAAGTTGAATTTGTCGTTCGTGACGTGTTATCAGATCATGTGATAGAATGATGGGTCATTCCATTTGTCTCAAACAAAAGGTTAGAAAAGTTATCAAAAAATACATAAGTCCATCTATAGTGAGATTAATCATATATGGTTCCTAAAATGGACTTATACTTCATATATCATACTGCTTAATATAATAAAACTAGTTTCTACTAAACAGGGACTTCCTGTAGTCCAGTGGTAGGTGATAAAGGCCAGTCGCACTTCGGTTGTGGGTTCGATTCCCACAACCTTGTCCGACGCGATGGGATGTCGCCCGTCCTGCAGGTTGTCCTTTTTCTAAATCTATATTACTATAACATCCCATCAATAATATCAAAAAAAAGTTCTATTCTTAAACAATACTAACTTATGTCCAACATAATCCATTCCAATCTTTAGGCTTATCTAAAATACTTTGGTCCAAGCTCATAGTATAAAGAAAACGATTACTTGAAATGTCATCAACCAAGAATGTGAATACCATCATTTATCCCCCATATATCTTGTTGGTCACATTCCAATCCTGTGAATACCTTAATCATGTATTCTCTTGAAAAATGAATACCCATTGAACCTTATTGAAAACATGAATGCTGTTAAAAGTTAACTCTTTCCACATACCAAAATCCTCAAAATTTTATATACTCAAACCATGATACCACTTAGTCCTTATATCAATCATGAGCTCATGAATACTGTCAAACATTTCATTTTCTCTTTTTCCCTTCATTATGCGCATATCATCTTTTTTTTCCAAAAATATCTCAATCACTTTCCATGGTTATCGGTACCATAAAATTATTAAAAACCACAATAAACCAATACATAAATATTCCAATATTCCACGATACTATATACAACATTATTTTTGAATCCCATTACATAAACACTTAATCATTCCACCACATCATTGTCATATTCAACATCGCCAATAGTGATCGCAT
Organism: Viscum album; assembly: GCA_963277665.1. Taxonomy (NCBI): domain Eukaryota; kingdom Viridiplantae; phylum Streptophyta; class Magnoliopsida; order Santalales; family Viscaceae; genus Viscum; species Viscum album. The sequence goes on from CAUJRU010000803.1 coordinate 132,111, forward strand.
GTGACTTCCCTTTTTCCTTTGCCTTAAGTGGTTGCTCATGTCGATCATCAATAACTCTTGGATTAGGGAATTTATTAGCATAATGCCCCATTTCCTTGCACTTGAAGCATTGAAGTGTAGTAGGATCATTCTGTGTATCCCTTCCATTGTTTGCATCATTAGACATCTTCTTCCCATCATTGTGGCATTCAAATGCTCGATGACCTTCCTTTCCACATTTGAAACATTTACTTGTCCCTTTAAGACAATCTCCACCATGATTCTTTCCACACTTTGAGCATAAGGAAACATTCATCTTCTTTTCACCATTATGCTGAGATTTCTCCTTGAACTCCATCTTTTGTTTCTTGTTAAAACTATGAGATGGATAAGTAACACCAACTTCCATTTCTACCTTGATAGAACAATGCACAATTTCTTCATAGCTACTAAAGTCTCTTATAGCTAATGCCCTTCGAAGATTTGGTTTTAAGACACTGAAGAATTGATCAACACTACTTTCAGGTTGGATGATAAATCCAGATGCATACCTAGCAAGCCTTGTAAAATTCGTTTCATATATACCAACAGATTCATCATCCTCTTGCTTTAGTTCAAGAAACTCTTTCTCCATCTTTGTTCGGAGAATACGAGGGAAGTACTTATTGAAAAATATGTTCTTGAACTCGTCCCATTTCATGGACTCAATTTCATCTCTTGGCCTCGTATTCTTGATAAGATTCCACCATTGATCAGCATCACCTTCCAAACGATACACTGCTAGGATGACTTTATCATGTTCAGAACATTGAAGAACTAAAAATATCTTTTCAGTAGTACTGATCCATTGTTCGGCAACAAGTGGATCAGAATACCCACTGAAAGAAGGTGGACGTTGCCCCATCACGGACTCAATAGAATATTGTTCCCTTCTCTTCTCATTTGGAAGTCCAGAATGATTCATATCTTGTGTAAGTATAGAAATAAGATTTTGCACTCCATCTCCCATAACATTTGTTTGTTCAGGAGGAAAATCATTGCATTGTCCATTACATTGATCAACACGGTTCCATCGGGTTCCAGCAATCATCTAAAACCCAAAAAGAATAGCGTGAGAGGAAAAAATCATGCTAGGGAAAACAACACAATAAAGGAGGAGTACCTTCAATATCTAACATCTTGGGTTACCGTAATTCTAGTACTATAACCTATACTTATACTTAACCTTAGGGAAATCCCTAGACATACCTTAGAAATATCTCTAGGGATCTCACTAAAGTTCTCGCATCCTAGTTTCCAAAGGTTGACTAAACCTTTCCTCTGATACCAACTGTAGAAACCCGAAGATTTACGTACATGGAAAATACATTACTTTTGAGGAATACTTAATACATAACAAAAAAACACACAAGGATCTTAATAGTTTAGTTTCTTTGGAAACTTGGAACGTAATCTTCTAATCGTGGTGAAAGATCTTCAACATCTCCCAATAAAGATCTTCCCTTTTTTTTTCTTACCTAAAACCTTTCTTTATATCCTAGGGAAAAGAAAACATAAAAGGGGTGAGTTCAAATGACCAGTAAGGGTAAACATAGAGAACATAAAACAATCCATAAACATTTGAATGCAAAAACTTGAACATAAAATCTAAACATCAAAATCTTGAGAAAAGACATGAATCTTGGAAGTACGTAAGGCATATATCATAAGGGAACATCAATCATGATAAAATAGCATGGGAATAAAACATGTAATTGTGGAAACCATTAAGCACATGATATGATTTCCATAGTAGCCAAGGCATTGCTTCCAAGACCATCTTAGTGGACAAAGTCCCTTTCTGAATCGAGTTCACTCCTCGTTCCAGTCCTGTATTACTGAACCGGTTTAACTTGCCATTCCAGCCATGTCTATCTCATGAGATATAAATATTTACCCAATTCATTGGAGGGAGATATAGGTCCCACCCATCTCATAATGATACAATTCATATGTGTTCCAGAAAATCATAAATCATACATCATTGCATAACCCTTATAATAAAAATGGGATTCTTAAACAACATGACATCGTAAAACAATTCATATAAGAAAAAGTAATTCTTAAAAATAATTCCATCACAACATAATCAAATCAATGTAATAATAGGGATAGAAAAAGAACCCTATATTATCTTAGATGAGAAATAATTTTGATAAAACACTTGAACTCCATTCTTGAGGAAAATATCATTTCTACTTCAAAAACATTTTCCTTTCTTAACATTTCAAACAATTTTAAACTGGAAGAAGTTGATTAAAAGTAAACTTGAAAACTTTTAAAGTAAGATTCTTGGAAATAATGTTTTAAAAATCCATTCATTCCGTATAAGTTAAGAAAAACATTCTTTCCGTATTTTTGTCAGAAAAGTCAAAAAGTACCTCGTACAAAAACGAAAAAAGATTCATTTCATATCTCTTACTAAAAAACTCACCGATGGGTAAAATTGGATATAAACTATTGTATAATGATGTAAATATTACATATTGAGGACACATGGATGTGGATGATAAAATGCACACCAGTAAATTCCAAAGTATAAACAATCTCAGATAAAAATGAGATTGTGATATTTCCCTTACCTTAGGTCTGATTTGCTTCGTAAGTGTCCGAACCTCCTGTATAATGATTTAAATAATGTTATTGACTTATTCCAGAATCATAATCATTGTTATGATATCATATATGGTTATATTATTAGCTTATTATTAGTAATATTTCATTACTACTTGTTATTCGGGTGTTTATTACTTTTTGTTCTTATGCGTGTTTTGTCGAATAAATTATTATTATTCTTTTTAGTTTATAGATACCTAATTTACATAATGGTATTATTTTAATATATATCATATTCATTTGTTCAATTAATTTATATAATCATTATGCAATGAAGATCATGATGAACGAGTCGCATCACATCGTGGAGACGGTATTACGTACGTACGCACGAGCGATGATATCGTTCCCATGATCGTGGAATTATATTGGAGTGTATGTATACTATTTCAGAATCAATACCAATTTAAAATAATCATATATATTCATTCTTTACACAATTATACCCATCCAAGTAAGGTGGTGGTGGAAAATAGATTACACCACGACGTGGAGACGGTATTTCGTACATACACACGCGCGGTGATTTCATTTTCCGTAGGATGGATAGATGGTGAAATAGGGTTGTTTAATAATTATAATAACATATCATTATATGAGTGATACTTATTTTATTAATTCATAATGACACAACTAAATAAGAATAAGTGGAAGAAGAAATAAAGATGAAAGAATCGGTAACGGACATTACCTCTTCTTTGAAGTGCTTCTTTGAGACTTCCTTTTAGGGCACTAAAATTGGTCTTTTAAGAATCCCAGGACCTCTAGGATGTCCCTAGGGAAGTTTAGAGGAGAAATTGGCAGGGTTTGGCCGAGCTTGAAGGCTCGAAGTGGTGTGAGGAAGAGAGGGATGAGGTGCCCTTTTATAAGGGAGGAGAGGGGCACCTTTGGAATAACAAAAAATATTATTTTATTATAAAGCCAAATTTGGTTTTAAATAGCTCCAAATTGATTTATCTCGAATCTAAGGTGGGGAGGGGTCGAAATAATCTCATACTATAGAATTTGGACAAGTTTAGTTTACTATTTTATCTTTATCATTTAGTTTTAACTTTAAGTTAGATAATTTTACTTTTACCGTGTCTTCTTGTGTTCTTATACTATAAGGTTAATAAACTTACTATAAAAAGACAAACGAACCCCAAGATGTTTATTATTAATATATATAAACATATCTAAGTCATTTTTCCGAACCTTATATTTTTAGGAATAAAATAACAATTAATAATATAATATTTGTTTTAAAAACTATTTTATTTCAATTTTGACACTATTTAGTAATTGATATTTGTGAAAATCATAACAGAATTATTAGTTCTAAAAAAGTTAATTATATTAATACTAACAAGTCATATTAACCTAGAAAATTAGTGTAATTCATAAAAAGTCTAAAATTACATTTATTTGGGTGTTTATAATCATCAATTATGTCAGTATTTCATTAATAAGATAATTACTGCATCATCGTCGTGTCATAAATAAATTAAATTATTTAATGTATAAAAATTATAAATAAAATACCATTATGTTGGAAATATTTTTATCTTTTAATGAATATTTATAGTCGAATTTATCTTATGTATAACCCCATATTAAAAATGATTTACTTATTAAACTTTGATTTTAACTATTTTAACCCTTCTTTAAGTAAATTAATAATAAATGTCCTAATCTAATCCAAGTGGGCCTAAATGGTCATATTTTATTCCTAAGGATGTTTTTTGTCTAATTAAACTTATCCAATAGAATTAGGACTTGTGTTATGGTAATAATAATAACCTTTTACCCTTAATTACCCTATTTACTTTTAACAGTGGTAAAAAAAGGAAAAAGTTATTATTCACCAAAAATTATTTTCATCTCATTGAACCACATTTTACTTACTGACATCAACCGTGTCTCTCGTATTTTTGAAATTCCACCCACAGAAGTGGTAAAATTATGTTTTATGAAAAATTCATTTTTTTAACTACCACTTAGTGGTTTCACTATTCATCAAAAAATGAAAGTTTCCAGAAAAATACCAAAAATTAGGCCGAAGATATATTTGATATTATGAATTCCAAAATGATGTTTATTTTACCAAATTCAATACATATTAGTTACATTAACTAATTTAAAAATTAATTCTCGTCGTCAAAACAAATAGCGTGTTTTTAAAAGATAATAACTGTCAAAAGATTGACACTTGTTTATGTCTGGTTTAAATGTGAAATTAAATCCAATGAAAAACATTGTATTAAATTGTAAAAATATATTCTAAATATACTTTAAAACCACTCAAATTAATAATTTATCACTATTAATTATTTTGATTAAAAAGTTGTTTTTAATTAAAATTTAATAATTTTCACTATTCATCAGAATATGAATGTTATCCGAAAAGTATCAAAATTTCACCCTAAGCTAATTTCGATATTCCGAATCCAAAAATGAAGTCCATTTTGAAAAATAAAATATAAAAAATTTCAAAAAGTGGTTATTACTATTCATAACGGCTAGTTTTAATAATATTTTAATAGCATATCGTTGTTTAGTGAAACTCGGTATTGCGTACTACACACGCTACCGAGGAAGGTCGTGATTGCGTGTAATGCAAGGCAAGTAAAGAATGCGTGTTGTGAAAGATCCTTTTTATGTAGTGTACAACACAAGATATTAATGAAATTAAAAAGAATATTTTTCATAAAATCTCGGGGTGTTATAGATACAGTGCGTGAATCTGGTGATTTTTGGAGTGTAATGGAAGAACTATCAGCATTGCATCTCGATATGGGAGAATTTTTGATAAAAGGACACCTTTTTTAGAAGATTGTGTAGTCATCTCTGGTTCAATAGGTGGAAGAGTCCTAGTTGGGGGATCTAGAGGTAGAGGTTTGGAGAGACCGAGTTGTCTGTGGTGAGGCCCCTGGTGGTTGTTCTGAGGATGAACAACACTGACTGTTGTATCAGAAAAGGATATTTGTTCATTTGGAGATGTGAGAGAAGGTTCTCAGAGAGTTCTATAGTTCTCATTTATCAGTTCATCCTAGTGTGACAAAGATGTACCGAGCCTTGAGAAGTCAGTTTTGGTGGCCTGGGTTTAAGCATTCAATTACGGAGTTTGTGTCTCAATGTTTTGTCTGCTAGAAGGCGAAGGTTGAGCACTATGTTCCCTGTGGTTTTCTCCAGCCATTAGATATTCCATAGTGGAAGTGGGAGGACATCTCAATGGAATTTTTTACTGGTTTACCTCGATCTCAGTAAGGACATGATGCTATTTGGGTGGTAGTAGACTTTTTAATAGAATCATCCCAATTTATAGAAATCAAGGAGTCAAGCTCAGTGGATTTTTTGTTGAGGAAATATCCAGAGGAGTTGTTGAGACTCCATGGAGTCCCATGGATGATCATTTCTGATCGAGATCCTTGTTTTACCTCTAGGGTGTGGAGAGGTCTCCAGAATGACTTTGGTTCTCAACTATTCCATAACACTACTTTTCATCTATATAAGGAAGGTCAGACAGAGAGAACTATCCAAACTCTTGAAGATATGTTGCACTCTTGTGTCCTAGATTTTGGAGGTTCGTGGATGAGGCACTTAACCTTGGTGGAGTTCATTTACAACAATAGTTTTCACTCCACCGTCGGTATGAATCCGTTTTAATCCTTGTATTCCCGACCTTTCAGTTATCCATTGTGCTGGACTTGCATCAGAGATTTCACAATTCTAGGACCGGAACTAGTGTAGAATACAACAAAGATTGTTCAGGTGATTTGTGAGAGGATGAAGACAACGCAGGATCCTCAGAAATCATATGTCGATAAAAGGAGGAGACCATTGATGTTTGATGTTGTGGATCACGTGTTTCTGAAGGTGACTCACCGTTATGGGCAGTGAAGGTTTGGTCATGGGAGTAATATTTCTCCCCAGTTTTTGGGACTTTTGAGGTGTTGGCTCGTGTTGGAGTTGTGGCATATCGAGTAGCACTTCTTCCGCAGATGAGTTGGATAAATGATGTTTTGAATGTGTCACAGCTTCGTCGTTATCTTTATGATGATTATCGTGTCATCGATTGGGGAGGGATCGATGTGGATGATGATGAGACCTTCAAGGAGCGACCTGTGAGGATCCAAGACGGAAAATATAAGGTGTTGCGTGGGTTTTATATTCCCTTGGTTCGTGTCTTGTGGATATATGGTGGTGTAGAGGAGAGTATATGGGAACGTGAGTCACAGATACATGCTCAGTACCACAAGTTTTTTGATGTTTAACTCTTTTCATATAGAGATGTTCGCTTTGTGGTTGTAGACCATTCTTGTTTATCAGATGTATGTCTTTGGTTTCTTCATGCGACTTTCTCTAATTTGAGAGGTATCTCAATGGGAGGTTATTCGGAACCTGTTTATATTTCCATTTAGGTGGGTTTTGAATTCTTGAGGATGAGAATGTTTTGAGAGATATCTGATGTCATGTCTCGGACCTCTATGCTCCATTCCCCTACAGAACTCTAGAGTTTGAGGTGTTCTAGGAGGTCAATGTGACTTATCCTCAACAAGTTTCCAAGTTTCCAATTCAATGAATACTTCCATCTGTGAGACTGATGAAAACAGTAATATTGGTGAGACCGATTTGAACAGTTCCATCGGTGAGACCGATGTGAATAGTACCATCAGTGGGCCAATATGAACAGTTCCATCGATGAGACTGATGTGAACAGTTCCATCTGTGAGACTAATGTGAATAGTTCCATCAGTGATACTGATGTGAATAGTTCCATCGGTGAGTCATTCTGTGAAGAGTCCTATCAGCATCAGTGAGTTGTTTTGTGAACACTTTAATTAGCGATACTGATGTAAACAGTTCCATCGCTGAGATCGATCTGAACAGTTCCATCAGTGAGACTGATGTGAACTGTACCATCGGTATCAGTGATTCATTATGGGAACAGTACCATCAGATCGTTGAGTCGTTATGTGAACAGTACCATCGGATCCGTGAGTCTATAAGGACCCATCCTTAAAACATTACATAATCTTGAATTAAGAGAATAATTCACATTGAGTATCCTTTCAGGTTTAGAGTTTTAGAGAATAAACCATAACTATTACATTACATCTCAATGATTACAACGTATACACTTATTCTCAGATTCCTTTTTTTCATAAAATAAAAACTCTTTGAAAAAAAGATTCATGTCTAGTTCCATGTTTTAGACAGCATGACTTTTCCTTGATCCCATCCTTGACCGTATTCATCTTTATGTTCTATGAAAAACATTTCAAAATGTGGGATGAGCATATAAAAGCTTAATAAGGGTTATAAAACAAAGAAAGAAAACATTAGATCATCAATACATACATAACATAAGCTCTTCAACATTCCTCATGAAATCATAAGATTTATGAAATATATATAGAAATCATAAATTATAAAGGTAACTTGTGGCATCCATATCATACTTACACTATAGCTATCACAGCTACGTAGGGAGTTATATTTGTATTACCCATCAAAATATATTCCCTAAAACTCTTAGGAGAAACATTCTCATTTACCTTTGTCACATTACCCAATGCATTGGAGAGCGATCTCAGGCTCACCCTCCCTAGGATTATCATGGAACCACCCGTATACGTAAACAATGCCCAAGAACCATAACATAGTCATAACACATAAAACAAACATAAAGGAATGATAAAATTTCCAAATTTCAATTACAATATATCATTTCAAGATATTGAAATAATAAATCCATTCTCAAAACCATTTTCAATACCAAAATAAGTAAAAATTGTATATGGTATTTATTTTCCTTTCAAAAAATATGGCTTGTTAAGGAATCCAAAGATCAAATAATACTCGTGGTGGCCGAAAGGTTGGTGTCACCGCTTGCGTTAGAAGAAACATTATTTTTTTCATTTATTAAAACTCTTAGTAGATAAAATATTCGTTTTTAGTAAAAGTAAAAGTCAAATACTTTTATGCACCATATAAATGAAATTTGTGTATAAAACAAATTGTGCCTCAATGAAAGGAGATTGAGATGAAGTCCCTTACCTCGTGTCCGACTTGACCCATTTGTTCTTTAACGTCCTAAATAATAAACTAAAGTTAATTTCTAATTTCTCAAAAACCTCTTTCAAGTTTATTATTACTCTTATATCACTTATTACTATGTTATAAACATTACATAGTCATTTTTTTAATAATGGTCGTTTTGTCGATATTTTGAACTTGAGTCAAAAATAGACTTCTTATAATTACATGTTGTTCATGTGGTCAAAGGTTTATTATATCCATAATGATATTAATGATTTGGATATCATATATATCATATATATCGAGCATATACATGTATTTATAATAGTACATAACATTTAGTGGTAAGAAATGAAATGCACCGTTCGTGGAGACGGTTAGCCGTACGTACGCATGAATGCTACTTCCATTTATATTTATTAATTTAATGGAATTAAAACCTAATTATACATAGTTATATTATAATTATAGTATAATATAATATATAATATTATCAACTCCATCCTTTATACTTACCACATAAGGCATTAATGAATCATATCACTTTGAGGGGGCGATAGTCCGCACTTCCTCTAATGAGATTATCATATTTACCCACTATGGAAACCATAAAGGTATTCTATAAATGAAAAATAAAGAAGAATAAATAAAACATAAACATAATATATATCATATATAAATACAATTCTATCATAATGGATACCATGAGAGGAGGTAGGAGATAATTGAACAATCATCGTTTCGTGAGGCGTTTGGTAGCCATCCACAGAAACATTATGTTCTTCACCCATTAGATGGAGGTGTGTGTAAGTGTTGTTTGAATACTTCTCATAAAAACATCCTAGTATATTTAGGATACTTGTGCTTTTAAAAAAGAAAGGAGTAAAAAGAGTTTAGAGGTTCGAGAAGTAAAATAAAAGAAAAGAAGTTAAGAGAAACAGTTACCTTTAATTTGGGTAACTTCCTTTGGTTTGAACCAAAAGGACTCCTTGAAGTGCCTTCTGCCTATAGTAAGGATTCTAGGAGGAGTATAGGGATGTAGAGAGCTTAATTGGGCAGAGTTTGGATGAGACAAAAGGCTTTAGATGTGTGAGTAATTGTTTAGAAGTGGTCTCTTTTTATAAGGGAGAGGAGGGGCTCTTTAGGAAAGTGTGAAAACATTATTTTAGTACAAACTTATCTTCGGTTTAAAAATGTCCAAAACATATTAAAGTCGAATATAAGATAACTCATATCCGAAATCAAATCATCCAATAAGAATTTGACCTGTTTTGGATAATATTTTAATCATTATAATCTCATTTATTTAAATGATTTATTAATGAGGTAAACACTACATCATTATTGTGTCATAAATATTTTAAATTATCTAATGTCTAAAAATTACAAACAAAATACCATGATGTAGTAAATATTTTTATCTTTCCAATGAATATTTATAGTCGAAAAGATAATTTATATAACCCCTTATAAAAATTAATTTACTAAAGGATATTTGCTTTTGTCATTTTTGTCTTTACTTTAAGTTAATTAATCAAAATTGTCATTATCACTCCCAACTGGCGCAATGGGGTCCCAAAATCAACCCAAAAATTCCCATGGTCATACATGACTCAACCAATAAGGGTTGGAAAAGTTTAAAGGTAATTTTGAATTATTATAATATTCTTTTAATCTTGAATTACCCTATTTAACTTTAACCGCGGTAAATAAAAGTCAAAAGTTACTGTTCACCAAAAATTATTTTCATCTCATTAAACCACATTTTACTTATTTATAAAAACCATTTAAGTCGGATTTTTGAAATTGAATTCATAGAAGTGGTAAAATTTCATTTAAATTAAATATTCAGTTTTTAACTACCACTTAGTGGTTTCACTATTCATCAAAATTTGATGTTTTTCAGAAAGATACAAAAAATTCAGCCTAACCCGTATTTGATATTCCAAATTGAAAAATGATATCTATTTTTTTTCAAATTAAAAACATATAATTTTCATTAAATAATTTAAAATTAATTCCCATTGTTAAAACCAATAGCGCGTTTTTAAGAAACTATATCTATCAAAAGATTGACACTCGTTTATGTCCAATTTCAAAGTGAAATTCAATCCAACAACCACCATTGGATTAAATGGTAAAAATATATCTCAAATAAACTTTAAAACTAATTAAAAAGATAATATAACCATATAAATAAATTATATTAAAAGGAACTTTTGAATTAAAATATAATATTTTTCACTATTAATTATAAAATGAACTTTATCAGAAAAATACCAAAAATTTACCAAAAGTAAATTTTGGTGTCCCGGTTATAAATAAGAATTTAATTTTGTCAAATAGAACATATAATGGTGACCAAAAATATATTTAAATATGATTCTCCATCAAAAGGTGATAAATCGACATTTTAGTGAATATTAGAGTATTAATGCATAAAATTGAATTCTTTTCTAATTTTAAGCCTCTAACTTTTATTGAATAAATGTAAAAACATTTAGAAAATATGTATAATAATATTGTAGTTAGTTTTGTTCATTTCCTTCAATAAAATGTCTAAGAGTTAACTACTATTTAAAATAATATTGTTATATTATTAGTGTGCAATGTAATATTACAAAGAAACTCGTTGTTGCGTATGAGGTACGCTATCGAACATAGAAATCCTTTTCATGTAAAATTAATATTTAATTCACATATATTAATTAATATGAAAAATGTCATATTCTTTATTTACCTGGGATGTTACATCCTTCCCCCCTTTTGGGAATTCCGTCCTCTCAATTTTATTCATTTATCAAATAACTGGGGGTACTTATCCCTCATAGCATTTTCATATTCACATGTTGCCTCTTCAATCATATGGGTTTTCCACAAAACCTTTACCTGGTGAATTACCTTATTCCACAACACTAGCTCTCTATGGGAAAGAATCTCGACAGGTTGTTCCTCATAAGAGAGATTGTCTTCCAACTGAACTATCTCTGGGCTCAAAACAGGAGATGGATCTAGCATATACTTTCTCAACATTGAAACATGAAAAACATTGTGTACATGGGGAAAACATGGAGGTAAAGCCACTCTATACACAACTGATCCAACATTCTCTAGGATTTCATAAGGTCCAATGAACCTCGGTCTCAGCTTTCCTGTCTCACCAAAACGCATCACACTTTTCCATGGAGAAACTTTGTGAAAAACATGATCACCTACCTAAAAATAAATTTTCTTCCTCATGGGGTCTGCATAACTTTTCTACCTACTCTCAGCTGTTATCATGTGCTTCTGAATCAACTCAACTTTCTCTACCATCTCTTCTACCAATTCTGGTCCCATCAGCTTCATTTCACCTACTTCATCCCAAGAAGTTGGAGTTTGACACCGCTTCCCATATAATTCCTCAAACGGAGCCATCTGTATACTAGAATGAAATATTTTATTATAAGAAAATTCAACCAAAGAAAGATGTTGGTCCCAACTTCCCTGGTAATCCATCGAGAAAGCACGTAACATATCCTCTAAGGCCTGAATTGTTCGTTCTGACTGCCCATCTGATTGTGGATGAAAAGTTTTACTAACATTCAATTCAGTACCCAACGACTTCTGAAGGCCTTTCCAAAAGTTAGAAGTAAACTAGAGATCACGATCAGATACAATGGAGAGGGTAACACCATGAAACTTGACTATCAATTTAACAAAAAATTGAGAAAGTTGATCTAGAGACAAAGTATCTCGAATAAGAAGTAAATGAGAAGATTTTGTTAATCGATCAAAAATAACCCAAATTGAATCATTACCTTGAGATGTCTTAGGTAATCCCAAGACGAAGTCCATGGATATATTTTCCCATTTCCACTCTGGCACCGGTAAACACTGAAGCATCCCTTTCGGTAACTGCCTCTCGTCTTTAACCTGATGACAAGTCAAACACCTCACAGTAAAATCATCAATATCTCTTTTCATTCCATCCCACAAGTAATACACCCGAAGATCTCTATACATCTTAGTACTTCCAGGATGAACTGAAAATAGATAACTATGTGCTTGAACAAACAACTCATTCCTCAACAATGAATCACATGGCACACATAATATCTTCCCAAATCTCAAAACACAATCATTGTCAACATTAAAATCAGGCAACTTATCCTTCTGAACCAACTCTACCTTTTTCTGCAACTCACTGTCTTCCTTCTAAGATTTCTTAATTCTGTCTGATAGAGATGATCTCACTGACACCTGAAACAAAACAAAAGAATTCCCTGCACGAAAAACTTCTATTCCAAAGTTCATCCAATCAAAAACCAAAGGATCTCATTCCAAACGTATCATGGTTAATGAAGCATTACTTTTTCGACTCAATGCATCAGAAACTTTATTTGAATTTCTAGGATGGTAAAGGATCATCCAATCATAATCTTTGATTAATTCCAGCCATCTCCTCTATCTCATGTTCAATTATTTCTGATTTAATATATACTTCAAACTTTTGTGATCAGAATATATTTCACACTTTACTCCATACAAATGATGCCTCCATATTTTTAAATCAAAAACAATAGCAGCTAATTCCAAATCATGTGTAGGGTAATTTAACTCATGAGGTTTCAACTGACGTGAAGCATAAGCAATTACCTGATCATTCTGCATTAGGACATAGCCATGTACTTTCAACGAAGCATCACTGTAGATAACAAACTCACCATTTCTGGAAGGTAGTGCCAAAACTGGAGCATTCACCAATCTTATTTTCAATTCCTGAAAACAATCATCACATTCTTTTGTCCAGATAAACTTAACACCTTTTCGAGTTAACATTGTCATTGGACAAGATAGTCGTGAAATTTTTTCAACAAACCTCGGGTAATAACCTGCCAAACCAAGAAAACTAAGAATCTCAGTTATATTTGTGGGTCTTGGAAATTATTCAACAACTTTCATTTTAGAAGGATCAACTAATATGCCATTTTTTGAAACAATGTGACCAATGAAAGGAATTTGTTGCCACTGAAACTCACACTTTATGAATTTCCCAAACAATTTATTTTCTTTTATGGTTTTCAAGAGAAACCTATAATGACTTTCATGTTCCTCTTTACTTTTGGAATAAACTAAAATAACATCAATGAACACCACCACAAACTTATCCAAGAACTCACGGAAAATTCTATTCATAAGATCCATGAATACAGTAGGTGCATTGTTTAAACCAAAAGGCATAACTAAAAATTCATAATGGCCATATCTAGTAAAAAACGTGGTCTTCTGAATGTATACTTCTTTTAATTTCAACTGATGGTACCCTGACCTCAAGTCAATCTTCGAAAAATACAGAGCTCCCTAGAGCTGATCAAACATATCATCGATATGAGGTAAAGGATACTTTTTATTAATAGTAATGTTATTCAATGCTCTATAATCAATAAAAAGTCTCATTGAACCATATTTATTTTTAAAAAATAAGACAGGAGCACTCCATGGTTATGTGCTAGGTCGAATGAAACCTTTATCTAATAACTCCTGCAATTACTTCTTTAACTCTTAAAGTTCAACTTGAGTCATTCGATAAGGGGGTTTTGAAATTGGATTAGAATTAGTAACTAAGTCAACATAAAATTCAACTTCCCGGTCATGTATAATACCAGGAAACTCATCATAAAAAACATCAAGGTACTCATTTACCTCTAGAACATCATTAATCTGAATAGTTCCTTTTTTTACAAAAATATGTGAAAGGTAACATTCATTACCATATTTTGCCAGTTTCTTAGCTTCCTGACATGTTATCAAAAGCAAGGGTTCATTCTTGTACACAAACATAAAATATTTCTGAAAAGAAACCTCTTTAGCTCTGCAGTCAATCTTATCATGATAAACAGACAGCCAATCCATGACCAAAATAACATCAGACTCTACAAGAGGCCAAAAAATAAGGTTTTCTGGTAGATTCTTTCCACAAACAAGGACATGAAGGTTCTTATAGTTTCTTTTGGTCTCAACATTTCATCCAGGTGTTTTTACCATAAGTTCAGTATTCATATCATGAGATGGAATTCCTAATTTACTAGAACACTTCTTAGAAATGAAAGAGTGTGTAGACCCTGAATCAAACAACACATTGGAATAATCTAAAGAATCAAACAGTGTACCTGATACTACTTCATTTGATGGCCCAAAATCTGCTGAAGTATTTGTAAAGGATTTCACCGCCCCTTTCTGCTTTTATTCTGGCTTCATTCCCTCAATTGAGTTCTTTGTTGGACACTCATTTGCATAATGACCCATTTCATTGCACTTAAAACATTTTACTCACTGTAAATCAGATTTTGTCTTACCATTACCCAGCTCTTTTTCAGTGAAATTACATGCCTTGTGTCCTATTTACCACATTATTAGCACATACCAAAATTCAAAATACATTCCCCAGCATTGTTTTTACCACAATTTTCACAATCTGTAAACTTGAGTTTCTTACCATCAGATTTTTTTTGAAGAGTTCTTCCCTTTTGTCTGCCACCTTGACCTCTTATTCTGTTGTTTGTCAAAGAACACATGATCATCGGCAAACTCCATTTCCATATTCTCTGCTCATCGAACAATTTTTTTCATAACTTTTGAACTCACGAGAAGATAAAGCCCTTCGATACTTTGTCTTTAATCCTGAGTAAAAACGGTTGATTTTACTATCAATATATCATATGAAATTCGGAGCATACCTTGCCAGTCGAGTGAATATTTCTTCATAAGAATCCACTGAGTCATCCTCCTACCTCAATTCCAAGAATTTCTTTTCCATCCTAAGACGAACAACCTTAGGAAAATATTTCTCAAGAAACATACCTTTGAATTCATCCTAGTCAAGAGCATCAATCTCCTCATTATCCCTGATATTTTTCACCATCGGCAACCACTGATCTACTTCACCATCAAAATGGTAAATAGCAAGACTAACCTTTTGATGTTCTTAGAACCCCATAACATCGAAAATCTTCTCTAGTGATTTAATCCACACTTTTTCAAGAATAGGGTCAGATGATCCTCTAAATGATGGGGGATGCTGCCTCATTAAATGCTCAACTACTGACATGTTCCTCTATGGTTGGTCTGGATGATCTTGTGTATGGATACCACCACCATTTATAGCCCGAGTCAACTGTTCCATCACTGCAACAAATTGTTCAGTACCGATTCCAACCATCTCAGGTTGATGATTTGGAAGGTTGTCTTCCCCATGATGTCCTACCAACATAGTTGCCATGTTTCCTCTTCAGAAAACCATTCTGAATAGAAAGATATCTTAGGCGAAGCAACATGGTAATATGTAAATTCTATATCATTTCAAAATTACCATAAATTAATTTATGGATATTAATATAACGATATTCTCACTCCTAAAGTTATCTAAACCGACCTCTGATACCAACTATAAGGACCAATCCTTAAGACATTACATAATCTTGAATTAAGTGAATAATTCACATTAAGGATCTTTTCAGGTTTAGAGTTTTAGAGAATGAGAACATAACTATTACATTACATATCAATGATTACAAAGAATACACTTATTCTCAGATTCCATTTTTTTCATAAAATAAAAACACTTTGAAAAAAAGAGTCATGTCCAGTTCCATGTTTTAGACAGCATGACTTTTCTTTGATCCCATCCTTGACCCTATTCATCTTTAAGTCGTGTGAAAAACATTTCAAAACATGGGATGAGCAAAAAAAGCACAGTAATGGTTATAAAACAAGGAAAGAAAACATTAGATCATCAGTACATACATAACATAAGCTCTTCAACATACCTCATGAAATCATAATATTTATGAAATACACAAAGAAATCATAAATCATAAAGATAACTTGTGGAATCCATATCATACTTACGCTATATTTATCATAGCTACGTAGGGAGTTACATTTGGAATACCAATCACAGTATATTCCCTAAAACTCTTAGGATAAACATTCACGTTTACCTCTGTCACATTAACCAATGCATTGGAGAGCTATCTCGGGGTCACCTGACCTAGGTTTATCATGGAACCACCCATATATGTAAACAATTCCCATGAACCATAACATAGTCATAACACATAAAAAAACATATAGGAAAGATTACATTTCCACATTTCAATCACAATGTATCATTTCAAGATATTGAAATAATAAATCCATTCCCAAAACCATTTTCAATCCCAAAATATGTAAAAAGAGTATATGGTATTTATTTTACTTTTAAAAAAATATGGCTTGTTAAGGAAGCCAAAGATCAAATAATACTCGCGGTGGAGGAAAGGTCATTGTCACCGCTTCTGTTAGAAGAAACATTCTTTTTTTTATATAGTAAAACACTTCATAGATAGAAAAATCCTTTTGAGTAAAAGTAAAATTCAAAGGGTTTTATGCATCATATAAAATAATGTTGTGTATAAAACAAACTATGCCTCAATGAAAGGAGATTGAGACGAAGTCCTTTACCTCGTGTCCGACTTGACCCGTTTGTTCTTTAACATCCTGAATAATAAACTAAAGATAATTTCTAATTGCTTAAAATCCTTTTTCAAGTTTATTATTACTCTCATATCACTTATTTCTATGTTATAAAAATTATATAGTCATTTATGTTAATAATAGTCGTTTTGTCAATATTTTGTACTTGAGTCAAAAATGGACTTCTTATAATTACATGTTGTTCATGTGGTAAAAGTTTCATTATATCCAGAATGATATTCATGGTTTGGATATCATATATATCATATATATCAAGAATATACATTTATTTATAATAGTACATTACATTTAGAGGTAATAAATGAAATGCACAGTTCATGGAGATGGTAAGCCATACGTACGCATAAACACTACTTCCATTTTTATTTCTTAATTTAACGGAATTAATACATTATGATACATAGTTATATTACCATTATAGTATAATATCATATATAATATTATTTAACTCTCTCCTTTATACGTACCACATAAGTCATTAACGAGTCATAACACATTGAGGGGGCGGTAGTCCGCACTTCCTCTAATGAGATTATCGTATTTACCCACCATGGAAACCATAAAGGTATGATATAAATGAAAAATACACAAGAATAAAGAAAAAATAAACATAATATATATCATATATAAATACAGTACCATCATAATGGCCACCATGATAGGCGGTAGGAGATAATTGAACAATCATCGTTTCGTGAGGCGTTTGGTTTTCATCCACAGAAATATTATGTTCTTCACCCATTAGATGGAGGTGTGTGTAAGTGTAGTTCTAATAATTCTCATAAAAAATACTATTATATTGAGGATACTTTTGTTGTTACAAAATATAGGAATAAATATATTTTAGAGGTTGGAGAAGTAAAATAAAATAAAAGAAGTTAAGAGAAACTAGTACCTTTAATTTGGGTAAGTTCATTTGGATTGAACCAAAAGGACTCCTTGAAGTGACTTCTACCTAAGGTAAGGCTTCTAGGAGGAGGAGAGAGATGTTGGGAGCTTAATGGGGCTGAGGTTGGTTGATCCAAAAGGCTTTATAGGTGTGAGGAATTGGTTAGAAGTGGTCCTTTTTTATAAGGGAGAGGAGGGGCTCTTTAGGAAAGTGTGAAAACATTATTTTAATATAAACATATCTTCGGTTTCAAATGGCCCAAAACACATTAAAGGAAAATATAAGATGACTCATAAACGAAATAAAATCATCCAATCAGAATTGGACATTTTTGGGATAATATTCTAATCATTATAATCTCATTTATTTAAATGATTTATTAATGAGGTAAACACTGCATCGTTATTGTGTCATAAATAATTTAAATTATATGATGTCTAAAAATTATAAAATAAATACCATGATTTAGAAAGTATTTTTAGATTTCCAATGAATATTTATAGTTGAAAATATAATTTATTTAACCCCAAATAAAAATTAATTTACTAAAGGATATTTTCTTTTGTCATTTTTGTCTTTACTTTAAGTTAATTAATCTAAATTGTCATTATCACTCCCAAGTGGATCAATGGGGTCCCAAAATAGACTCAAGGATGACCACGGTCGTAAATGACTCAACCAATAAGTTTTGGACAAGTTTTAAGGTAATTTTGAATTATTATAATATTCTTTTAATCTTGAATTACCCTATTTACCATTAACCGTGGTAAATAAAAAACAAAAGTTACAATTCACAAAAAATTATTTTCATCTCATTGAACCAAATTTTACTTATTAATAACAACCATTTATGTCGGATTTTACAAATTCAATTCATATAAGTGGTAAATTTTCATTTAAATGAAAAAGTTGGTTTTTTAACAACCACTTAGTGGTTTCACTATTTATCAAAAATTAATGTTTTTCCGAAAGATACCAAAAATTCATCATAAGCCATATTTAATATTCCAAATTAACAAATGATGTCTATTTTTTTCCAAATTCAAAACATAGAAGTTGTATTAATTAATTTAAAATTAATTCCCGTTGTTAAAACAAATTTCCTATTTTTAAGAAACAATATCGATCAAAAGATTGACACTTGTTTATGTCCAATTTCAAAGTGAAATTCAATCCAACAACCACCATTAGATTAAATGGTAAAAATATATTTCAATTAAACTTTAAAACTAATTATAAAGATAGTATAACCATATAAATAAATTATATTAAAAGGCACTTTTGAATTAAAATAGAATATTTTACACTATTCATTAAAAATGAACTTTATCAGAAAAATACCAAAAAAAATTACCCAAAGTAAATTTTGGTGTCCCGATTCTAAAGAAGAATTTAATTTGGTCAAATAGAACATATAAAAGTGACCAAAACTAGATTTAAAGATGTATCTCCATCAAAAGGCGATAAATCGACCTTTTAGTGAATATTAGAGTATTTATGCATAAAATTGAATTATTTTCTTTTTTTAAGCATCTAACATTTATTAGATAAATGTTAAAACATTTATAAAATTTTTATAATCATATTGAAGTTAGTTTTGTTCATTTCCTTCAATACAATGTCAAGGAGTTAAATACCATTTAAAATAATAATGTTATATTATTAGTGTGCAACGTAAGATTTCAAAGAAACCCGTTATTGTGTATCGAGTACGCTATTGAACATAGAAACCCTTTTCAAGTAAAATTAATATTTAATTCAAAAATATTAATAAATATGAAAAATATCATATTCTTTATTTACCTGGGATGTTACATCCTTCCCCCTTTTGGGAACTTCATCCTCGCAATTTTATTCATTTATCAAATAAATGGGGGTACTTATCCCTTATAGAATTTTCAGATTCCCACGTTGCCTCTTCAATCATATGGGTTTTCCACAAAACCTTTACCTGGTGAATTACCTTATTCCGCAACACTTGCTCTCTATGGTCAAATATCTGGATAGGTTGTTCCTCATAAGAGAGATTCTCTTCCAACTGAACTACCTCTGGGCTCAAAATATTAGATGGATCTCGCATATACTTTCTCAACATTGAAACTAGAAAAAAATTGTGTACCTGGGACAAACATGGAGGTAAAGCCACTCTGTACGCAACATATCCAACTTTCTCCAGGATTTCATAAGGTCCAATGAACCTCAGACTCAGCTTTCCTTTCTTACCATAACGCATCACACTTTTCCATGGAGAAACTTTGAGAAAAACATGATCACCTACCTCAAAAAAAGATCCTTCCTCCGGTTGACTGCATAACTTTTCTACCTACTCTGAGCTATTATCATGTGCTTCTGAATCAACTGAACTTTCTCTGCCATCTCTTCTACCAATTCTGGTCCCATCAGCTTCATTTCACCTACTTCATACCAAAAAGATGTAGTTTGACACCGCTTCCCATATAATGTCTCAAATGGAGCCATCTGTATACAGGAATAAAAGCTGTTATTATAAGAAAATTCAACCAAAGAAAGTTGTTGGTCCCAACTTCCCTGGTAATCCATCGAGAAAGCACATAACATATCCTCCAAGGTCTGAATTATTCATTCTGACTGCCCATCTGATTGAGGATGAAATGTTGTACTAAAATTATATTCAGTACCCAATGACTTCTGAAGGCCTTTCCAAAAGATAGAAGTAAACCTAGGATCACAAAAAAAATAAAATGGAGAGGGGAACACCCTGAAACTTGACTATCTCTTTAACATACACTCGAGAAAGTTGATCTAAAGACAAGGTATCTCGAATTGGAAGGAAATGAGAAGATTTAGTTAATCGATCACCAATAACCCAAATTGCATTATTACCTTGAGATGTCTTTGGTAATCCCACAATGAAGTCCATGGATATATTTTCTCATTTCCACTCTGGCACCGGTAAACACTGAAGCATCCCTTTTGGTAACTGCCGCTCCGCTTTAAACTGCTGACTAGTCAAACACCTCATAATAAAATCATCAATATCTCTTTTCATTCCACCCCACCAGTAATACTCTCGAAGATCTCTATACATCTTAGAACATCCAGGTTGAACTAAAAACAGAGAACTATGAGCTCCACACAACAACTCATTCCTCAA
This sequence comes from Viscum album, assembly GCA_963277665.1. Taxonomy (NCBI): domain Eukaryota; kingdom Viridiplantae; phylum Streptophyta; class Magnoliopsida; order Santalales; family Viscaceae; genus Viscum; species Viscum album. The sequence goes on from CAUJRU010000803.1 coordinate 153,305, forward strand.
CTGTGAATCACAAGGCACACATAATCTCTTCCCAAATCTCAAAACACAATCATTGTCAACATTAAAATTAGGCAACTTACCCTTCTGAACCAACTCTACCTTTTTCTGCAACTCACTGTCTTCCTTTTGAGCATTCTTAATTCTGTCTAATAGAGATGATCTCACTGACACCTGAAACAAAACAGAAGAATTCCCTTCACCAACAACTTCTATGCCAAAGTTCATCAAATCAAAAACCAAAGGATCTCATTCCAATCATATAATGGTTAATGAAGCCTTACTTTTTCGACTCAAAGAATCGGTAACTTTATTTTCTTTTCCCGGATGCAAAAGGATCATGCAATAATAATCTTTGATTAATTCCATCCATCTCTTCTATCTCATGTTCAATTATTTCTGAGTGAATATATACATCAATCTTTTGTGATCAGTATATATTTCACACTTTACTCCATACAAATGATGCCTTAAAATTTTTAAAGCAAAAACAACAGAAGCTATTTCCAAATCATGTGTAGGGTAATTTAACTCATGAGGTTTCAACTGACGTGAAGCATAATCAGTTACCTGATCATTCTGCAATAGGACACAACCAAGTCCTTTAAAAAAAGCATCATTGTAGATAACAAACTCACCATTTCTGGAAGGTAGTGCCAAACTGGAGCATTCACCAATCTTCTTTTAAATTCCTGAGAACAATCATCACAATATTTTGTCCAGATAAACTTAACACCTTTTCGCGTTAACTTAGTAATTGGACTAGATAACCGTGCAATGTTTTCAAAAAACATCTGGTAATAACCCTCCATACCAAGAAAACTAAAAATATCAGTTATATTTTTTGGTCTTGCCCATTCTTCAACAACTTTCGTTTTAGCAGGATCAACCGTTATGCCATTTTTTGAAACAATGTTACCAAAGAAAGAAATTTGTTGCAACCAAAACTCACACTTGCGGATTTTCCCAAACAATTTATTTTCTTTTAAGGTTTAAAATACAACCCTTAAATGACTTTTATGTTCCTCTTTACTTTTGGAATAAACCAAAATATCATCAATCAACACAACCACAAACCTATCCAAGAACACACAGAAAGAGCTATTCATAAGATCCATGAATACAGCAGGTGCATTGGTTAAACCAAAAGGCATAACTAAAAATTCATAATGGACATATCTAGTACAAAACGTGGTCTTCAGATGTCTTCTTCTTTTACTTTCAACTGGTGGTACCCCGAACTCAAGTCAATCTTTGAAAAATATTGAGCTCCCTGAGCTGATCAAACAAATCATCGATATGAGGCAAAGGATACTTGTTTTTAACAGTAATGTTATTCAATGCTCTATAATCAATTCAAAGCCTCATTGAACCATCTTTCTTTTTAACAAATAAGATAGTAGCACCCTATGGTGATGTGCTAGGGCAAATGAAACCTTTATCTAATAACTCCTGTAATTTCTTCTTTAACTCTAATAGTTCAACTTGAGCCACTCGATAAAGGGGTTTTGAAATTATCTTAGAATCGGGAACTAAGTCAATAGTAAATTCAACTTCCCGATCAGGTATAATACCAGGAAACTCATCAGGAAAAACATCAAGGTACTCATTTACCACTGGCACATCATTAATCTGAATAGTTCCTTTGTTTTCAAAAATATGTTCAAGGTAACATTCATTTCCATCTTTTACCAATTTCTTAGCTTCCTAATATGTTATTAAAAGAAAGGGTTCATTCTTGTACACAAACTTAAAATCCTTCTAAAAAGAAACCTTTTTAGCTCTACAGGAAATCTTAGCATGATAAACAGACAGTCAGTCCATGCCCAAAATAACATCAAACTCTACTAGAGGAAAAACAAAATGTTTTTCTGGTAGATTCTTTCCACACACAAGGACAGGAAGGTTCTTATATTTCCTTTTTGTCTCAACATTTCCTCCAGGTATTTTTACCATAAGTTTAGTATTCATATCACTAGATGAAATTCCCAATTTACTAGAAAACTTCTCAGAAATGAAAGAGTGTGTAGACCCTGAATCAAACAACACATTCGCGTAATCTTAACAAACAAACAATGTACCTGATACTAATTCATTTGATGCCCCAACATCTGCTGATGTAGTTGCAAAGGATTTGACCACCCCTTTCTACTTGTATTTTGGATGCTTTCCCTCAGTTGAGTTCTTTGTTGGACACTCATTTTCATAATGAACCATTTCATTACACTTAAAAAAAATTATTGACTTTAAATCATATTTTGTCTTACTATCACCCAGCTCTTTTTCAGTGCAATTACATGCCTTATGTCCCATTTTACCACCTCATTAGTACTTAGAAGAATTCAAAAGACATTCCTAGCATGCTTTTAACCACAAATTTTACAAGCTATAAAATTATGTTTCTTACCATCAGATTTTTTTGAATATTTCTTATCTTTTTTATGCCACCTTGACCTCTTATTCTGTTGTTTTTCAAAGAACCCTTGATCATCGGAAAACTCCATTTCCACCTTCTCCTCACATCGAACAAGTTTTTCGTAACTTTTGAACTCATGAGAGGCTAAATCCCTTCGATACTTTGGATTTAATCCTGAGTAAAATGGTTGATTTTACTATCAAGATCCCATATGAAATTTGGAGCATACCTTGCCAGTCGAGTAAATTTTTCTTCATAAGCAGCCACTAATTCATCCTCCTGCCTCAATTATAAGAATTGATTTTCCATCCTAAGACTAACCACCTATAGAAAAAATTTATCAAGAAACATACATTTGAATTCATCTGAGTCAAGAGCATCAATCTTTTCACTATCCCTGATATTTTTCACCATTTACCACCACTGATCTGCTTCACCTTCAAAATGGTAAACAGTGAGACTAATCTTTTGATATTTTGAGCACCCCATAACATCGAAAATCTTATCCAGTTATTTAATCCACCCTTCTGCTATAATAGGGTCAGATGATCCTATGAATGATGGGGGATGCTGCCTCATGAAATGCTCCACTAATAACATGTTCCTCTATGGTTGGTCTGGTTGATCTCGTGCATGGATACCACCACCATTTATAGCCTGAGTCAACTGTTCCATCACTGCTAAAAAATGTTCGGTTCCGATTCCAACCATCTTCGGTTGCTGATTTGGAAGGTTGTCTTCCTCATGATGTCGTCCCAACATAGCTTCCCTGTTTCCTCTGTGGAAAACCATTCTGAACAAAAAATATCTTAAGCGAAGCAACATGGTAATCTTTAAATGCTATATCATTTAAATAATACCATAAATTAATTTATGGATATTAATATAACAATATTCTAACACCTAAAGTTATCTAAACCGGCCTCGGATACCAACTATAAGGACCCTTCCTTAAAACATTACATAATCTTGAATTAAGCTAATAATTCACATTAAGGATCTTTTTAGGTTTAGAGTTTTATAGAATTAGACCATAACTATTACATTACATCTCAATGATTACAATGTATACACTTATTCTCATGTTCCATTTTTTTCATAAAATAACAACTCTTTGAAAAAAAGAGTCATGTCTAGTTCCATGTTTTAGAAAGCATGACTTTTCCTTGATCCCATCATTGACCCTATTCATCTTTAAGTCCTGTGAAAAACATTTAAAAACATGGGATGAGCATAAAAAGCTCAATAAGGGTTATAAAACAAGGAAATAAAACATTAGATCATCAATACATGCATTACATAAGCTCTTCAACATACCTCATGAAATCATAAGATATATGAAATACACATAGAAATCATAAATCATAAAGGTAACTTGTGAAATCCATATCATACATACATAGTAGATATCACATCTACGTAGGGAGTTACATTTGGAATACCCATCAAAGTATATTCACTAAAACTCTTAGGATAAACATTCACATTTACCTATGTCACGTTACCCAGTGCATTGGAGAGCTATCTCGGGCTCACCCTCCCTAGGGTTATCACGGAACCACCTGTATACATAAAAAATTCCCAAGAACCATAACATAGTCATAACACATAAAACAAACATAAAAGAAAGATAACATTTCCACATTTCAATCACAATATATCATTTCAAGATATTGAAATAATAAATAAATTCTGAAAACCATTTTCAATACCAAAATACAAAAAATGAGTATATGGTATTTATTTTCCTTTTAAAAAAATACGGCTGTTTAAGGAAGCCAAAGATCAAATAATACTCATGACGGCGGAAAGATCGTTGTAACCGCTTACGTTAGAAGAAACATTATTTTTTTCGTATAGTAAAATTCATCATAGAGAAAATATTGCTTTTGATTAAAAGTAAAATTCAAAGGGTCTTATGCACCGTATAAAAGAAAGTTGTGTATAAAACAAACTATGCCTCAATGAAAGGAGATTGAGACGAAGTCCCTTACCTCATGTCCGACTTGACCTGTTTGTTCTTTAACGTCCTGAATAATAGAATAATGTTAATTTATACTTTCATCAAAACCTTTTTCATGTTTATTATAACTCTTATATAACTTATCACTATGTTATAAACATACATAGTCATTTATGTTAATAATGGTTTTTTTGTCGATATTTTGTACTTGAGTCAAAAATGGACTTCTTATAATTACATGTTGTTCATGTGGTCAAAGTTTAATTATATCCAGAATGATATTAATGATTTGGATATCATATATATCATATATTTCCAGAATATACATGTATTTATAAAAGTACATAACATTTAGAGGTAAGAAATGAAATGCACCGTTCATGGAGATGGTAAGCCGTACGTACGCATGAACGTACTTCCATTTCTATTTCCTAATTTAATGGAATTAAAACATAATGATACATATTTATATTATAATTCCAGTATAATATCATATATAATATTATTAACTCCATTCTTTATATGTACCACATAAGGAATTAACGAGTCATATCACTTTGAGGGTGCAGTATTCCACATTTCTTCTAATGAGATTATCGTATTACCCACTATGGAAACCATAAAGGTATGATATAAATGAAAAATGAAGAAGCATAAAGAAAACATAAACATAATATATATCATATATAAATACAGTTCCATCATAATGGCCACCATGGGAGGTTGTAGGAGATAATTAAACAATCATCGTTGCGTGAGGCGTTTGGTTTCCATCCACAGAATCATTTTGTTCTTCAAACATTAGATGGAGGTTTGTGTAAGTGTAGTTCGAATCCTTATCATAACAACATAATAGTATATTGAGGATACTGGTGTTGTTACAAAAGAAAGCAATAAAATGAGTTTAGAGGTTAGAGAAATAAATAAAATAAAAGAAGTTAAGAGAAACGGTTACCTTTAATTTGGGTAACTTTCTTTGGTTTGAACCAAAAAGAAACCTTGAAGTGACTTATTCTTAAGGTAAGGCTTCTAGGAGGAGGAGATGGATTTTGGGAGCTTAATTGGTCAGAGTTTGGATGAGCCAAATGACTTGAGAGGTGTGAGGAATTGGTTATAAATGGTCTTTTTTTATAAGGGAGAGGAGAGGCTCTTTAAGAAAGTGTGAAAAAATTATTTTATTATAAACTTATCTTCAGTTTCAAAAGGTCCAAAACACATTAAAGTAGAAGATAAGATGACTCATATCCTAAATTAAATCATCCAATAAGAATTGTACATGATTTGGATAATATTTTAATCATTATAATCTCATTTATTTAAATTAATTATTAATGAGGTAAACAATGCATCATTATTATGTCATAAATAATTTAAATTATCTGATTTCTAAAAATTATAAAAAAATACCATGATGTAGTAAATATTCTTAGCTTTCCAATTAATATTTATAGTCGAAAATATAATTAGATAACCCCTTATAAAAATTAATTTACTAAAGGATATTTTCTTTTGTCATTTTTGCCTTTACTTTAAGTTAATTAATCTAAATGGTCATTATCACTCCCATGTGTCTCAATGTGGTCCCAAAATAGACACAAATATGCCCATGGTCGTAAATAACACAACAAATAAGGTTTGGACAAGTGTTAAGGTAATTTGAATTATTATAATATTCTTTTAATCTTCAATTACCCTATTTACCTTTAACCGCGGTAAATAAAAGTCAAAACATACTATTCACCAAAAATTATTTTCATCTCATTGAACCAGATTTTACTTATTAATAACAAAAATGTATGTTGGATTTTTTAAATTCAATTCATAGAAGTGGTAAATTTTCATTTAAATGAAATAGTCAGTTTTTTAACTACCACTTAGGGGTTTCACTATTCATCAAAAATTGATATTTTTCAGAAAGATACCAAAAATTCAGACTAAGCCATATTTGATATTCCAAATAAAAAAATGATGACTATTTTTCCAAATTCAAAACAAATAAGTTTCATTAATTAATTTAAAATTAATTCCCATTGATGAAACAAATAGCGTGTTTTTAAGAAACAATATCTATCAAAAGATTGACACGTGTATATGTCCAATTTCATAGTGAAATTCAATCCAACAACCACCATTGAATTAAATGGTAAAAATATATTTCAATTAAACTTTAAAACTAATTAAAAAGATAATATAACCATATAAATAAATTAGATTAAAAGGCACTTTTGAATTAAAATACAATATTTCCACTATTCATTTAAAAATGAACTTTATCAGAAAAATACCAAAAAATTACCCAAAGTAAATTTTGGTGTCCCGATTCTAAAGAAGAATCTCATTTGGTAAAATAGAACATATAAAAGTGAACAAAACTAGATTTAAAGATGGTTCTCCATCAAAATGCGATAAATTGTCCTTTTAATGAATATTAGAGTAATTATTCTTAAAATAGAATTCTTCTCATATTTTAAGCATCTAAATTTTATTGGATAAATGTAAAAACATTTAGAAAATATGTATAATCACATTGTACTTAGTTTTTTTCATTTCCTTCAACACAATGTCTAGGAGTGAACTACCATTTAATATAATAATGTTATATTATTAGTGTGCAATATAAGATTTCAAAGAAACTCATTGTTGTGTATCGGGTACGCTATAGAACATAGAAACCCTTTTCAAGTAAAATTAATATTTAATTCACAAATATTAATAAATATGAAAAATGTCGTATTCTTCATTTACCTAGGATGTTACATCCTTCCCCCCTTTTGGGAAACGCGTTCTCATAATTTTATTCATTTATCAAATAAATTGGGGTACTTATCCCTCATAGCATTTTCAAATTCCCACATCACCACTTCAATCATATGGATTTCCCACAAAACCTTTACATGGTGAATTACCTTATTCCGCAACACTTGCTCTCAATGGTCAGAAATCTGGATAGGTTTTTCCTCTAAAGAGAGATTCTCTTCCAACTCAACTGCCTCTGGGCTCAAAACGTGAGTTGGATTCGGAATATACTTTCTCAACATTGAAACATGAAAAACATTGTGCACCTGGGACAAACATGGAGGTAAAGCCACTTTGTACGCAACTGATCCAACTTTCTCCAGGATTTCATAAGGTCCAATGAACCTTGGACTCAAATTTCCTTTCTTACCAAAACGCATCACACTTTTCCCTGGAGAAACATTGAGAAAAACATGATCACCTACCTCAAAAGAAAGATCCTTCCTCCGGTTGTCCGCATAACTTTCATGCCTACTCTGATTTGTTCTCACGTGCTTCTGAATCAACTGAACTTTCTCTGTCATCTCTTCTACCAATTCTGGTCCCATCAGCTTCCTTTCACCTACTTCGTCCCAAAAAGCTGGATTTCGACACCGCTTACCATATAATGCCTCAAACGGAGTCATCTGTATACTGGAATGAAAGATGTAATTATAAGAAATTTCAACCAAAGAAAGATGTTGGTCCCAACTTCCCTGGTAATCTATAGAGTAAGCATGTGACATATCCTCCAAGGTCTGAATTGTTCATTCTGACTGCCCATATGATTGGGGATGAAAAGCTGTACTAAAATTTAATTTAATATCCAATGAGTTATGAAGGCCTTTCCAAAAATTAGAAGTAAACTTGGGATCACAATCAGATACAATGGAGAGGGGAACACCATGAAACTTGACTATCTCTTTAACATACAATCTAGAAAGTTGATCTAAAGACAAAGTATCTCGAATAGGAAGGAAATGAGAAGATTTAGTTAATTGATCAACAATAACTCAAATTGAATTATTACCTAAGGATGTCTTCAGTAATCCCATGACAAAGTTCATGGATATATTTTCCCATTTCCACTCTGGCACCAGTAAACACTGAAGCATCCCTTTCGGTAAATGCCGCTCTTCTTTAACCTGCTGACAAGTCAAACACCTCACAGTAAAATCATCAATATCTCTTTTCATTCCATCCCACCATTAATACTCCCAAAGATCTCTATAAATCATAGTAATTCCAGAATGAACTGAAAACGGAGAATTATGAGCTTCACACAACAACTCATTCCTCAACTGTGAATCACAAGGAACACATAATCTCTTCCCAAATATCAAAACACAATCATTTTCAACGTTAAAATCATGCAACTTACCCATCTGAACCAACTCTACCTTTTTCTGCAACTCACTCTCTTCCTTCTGCGCTTGCTTAATTATGTCTGATAGAGATGATCTCACTGATACCTGAAAATAAACAGAAGAATTCCCTACACCAAAAACTTCTATGCCAAAGTTCATCAAATCAAAAACCAAAGGATCTTGTTCTAAGTGTATCATGGTTAATGAATCATTACTTTTTCGAATCAAAGCATCAACTACTTTATTTGCTTTTTCCAGATGGTGAAGGATCATGCAATCATAATCATTGATTAATTCCAGCCATCTCCTCTATCTCATGTTCAATTCTTTCTGAGTGAATATATACTTCAAACTTTTGTGATTAGTATATATTTCACACTTTACTCCCTAAAATTGATGCCTCCAAATTTTTAAATCAAAAACAACAGCAGCTAATTCCAAATCATGTGTAGGGTAATTTAACTCATGATTTTTCAACTAACGTGGAGAAAATTCAATTACCTGATCATTCTGCATTAGGACACAACCACGTCCGTTCAATGGAGCATCACTGTAGATAACAAACTTACCATTTCTAGAAGGCAGTGCCAAAACTGGAGCATTCACCAATCTTCTTTTCAATTCCTGTAAACAATCATCACATTCTTTTGTCCAGATAAACTTAACACCATTTCGAGTTAACTTAGTCATTGGAGTAGATAATCATGAAAATTTTTCAACATACCTCTGGTAATAACCTGCCAAACAAAGAAAACTACGAATCTCAGTTATATTTGTGGGTCTTGTCCATTCTTCAATGACTTTCATTTTAGCAGGATCAACCGTTATGCCTTTTTTTGAAACAATGTGACCAAGGAAAGAAATTTGTTGCAACCAAAACTCATACTCGCTGAATTTCCCAAACAATTTTTTAATTTTATGGTTTGAAAGACAGCCCTTAAATGACTTTCATGTTCCTCTTTACTTTTGGAATAAACCAAAACATCATCAATGAACATAACCAAAAACTTATCCAAGAACTCACGAAAAATTCTATTCATAAGATCCATGAATACAGCAAGAGCATTGGTTAAACCAAAAGGCATAACTACAAATTCATAATAGACATATCTAGTATGAAACATGGACTTTGTAATGTCAGCTTATTTTACATTGAACTGATGGTACCCGGCCTCAAGTCATTCTTCGAAAAATACTGAGCTCCCTGGAGCTAATCAAACAAATCATCGATATGAGGCAAAGGATACATGTTCTTAATAGTAATTTTATTCAATGCTATATAATCAATACAAATTATCATTGAACCATATTTATTTTTAACAAATAAGACAAGAGAACCCCATGGAGATTTTCTAGGTCGAATGAAACCTTTATCTAATAACTCCTGCAATTACTTCATTAACTCTAAAAGTTCAACTTGAGCCATTATATAAGGGGGTTTTGAAATTGGCTTAGAATCAGAAACTAAGTCAACAGAAAATCCCACTCCCCGATCAGGTATAATACCAGGAAACTCATCAGGAAAAACATCAAGGTACTAATTTACCACTGGAACATCATTAATCTGAATAGTTCCATTGTTTTCAACAATATGTGCAAGGTAACATTCATTTTTATCTTTTACCTATTTCTTTGCTTCATGATATGTTATCAAAATCAAGGGTTAATTCTTGTACACAAACTGAAAATCTTTCTGAAAAGAAACCTCTTTAGCACTATAGTCAATCTTAGCATGATAAACAAATAGCCAATCCATGCCAAAAAGTACATCAAACTCTAATAGAGGAAAAACAATAAGATTTGCTGGTAGATTCTTTCCACACACAAGGACAGGAAGGTTCTTATAGTTTCTTTTGGTCTCCACATTTCCTCCAGGTATTTTTACCATAATTTTAGTATTCATATCACGAGATGGAATTCCAAATTTACTAGAAAACTTCTCATAAATGAAATAGTGTGTAGACCCTTAATCAAACAACACATTGGCATAATCTAAACAAACAAACAGTGTACCTAATACTACTTCATTTGACGGCTCAACATCTGATGAAGTAGTTTCAAAGGATTTGACCACCCCTTTCTACTTGTAGTCTGGATGCTTTCCCTCATTTGAGTTCTTTGTTGGACACTCATTTGCATAATGACCCATTTAATTTCACTTAAAACATTTTACTCACTATAAATCAGATTTTTCCTTACCATTACCTAGCTCTTTTTTAGTGCAATTACGTTCCTTATGTCCCATTTTACCACATTGGTATCACTTACCAGAATTCAAAAGACATTCCCCAGCATGCGTTTTACCACAATTTTCACAAAATATAAACTTAAGTTTCTTACCATCAGATTGTTTTGAAGAGTTCTTCCCTTTTATCCGCCAGCTCGACCTCTTATTCTGTTGTTTGTCAAATAACACCTGATCATCGGAAAACTCCATTTCCACCTTATTCGCACATCAAAAAAGTTTTTCATAACTTTTTAACTCATGAGATTCTAAATCCCTTTGATACTTTGGCATTAATCCTGAGTAAAAATGGTTGATTTTAATATCAAGACCTCGTATCAAATTCGGAGCATACCTTTCCAGTCGAGTGAATTTTTCTTCATAAGCAGCCACTGAGTCATACTACTGCCTCAATTCCAAGAATGGATTTTCCATCCTAATAAGAACCACCTTAGGAAAATATTTCTCAAGAAACATACCTTTGAGTTCATCCCAGTCAAGAGAATCAATCTCCTCACTATCCCTGATATTTTTCACCATCGACCACCACTGATCATCTTCACCTTCAAAACGGTAAACAGTGAGACTAAAATTTTGATATTATGAGCCCCCCATAACATCAAAAATATTCTCCATTGCTTTAATCCACCCTTCTTCTAGAACAGGATCTGATGATCCTCTAAATGATGGGGATGCTGCTTCATGAAATGCTCCACTACTGACATGTTCCTCTGTGGTTGGTCTGGATGATCTCGTGCATGGATACCACCACCATTTATAGCCTGAGTCAAATGTTACATCATTGCAACAAATTGTTCGGTTCCAATTCTGACCATCTCAGGTTTCATATTTGGAAGGTTGTATTTCTCATGATGTCGTCCAATCATAGTTTCCTTGTTTCCTCTATGGAAAACCATTCTGAATAGAAAAATATCTTAGGCGAAGCAACATGGTAATCTTTAAATGCTATATGATTTCAATATTACCATAAATTAATTTATGGATATTAATATAACAATATTATAACTCTTCAAGTTATCTAAACCGACCACTGATACCAACTATAAGGACTCATTCTTAAAACATTACATAATCTTGATTTAAGCGAATAATTCACATTGAGGATCTTTTTAGGTTTAGAGTTTTGGAGAATTAGTCCATAACTATTAAATTACATCTTAATGATTACAAAGTATACACATATTCATAGATTCCATTTTTTCATAAAATAAAAACTTTTTGAAAAAATATTCATATCTAGTTCCATGTTTTAGACAACATTACTTTTCCTTGATCCCATCCTTGACCCTATTCATCTCTAAGTCCTGTGAAAAACATTTCAAAACATGGGATGAGCATTAAAAGTTCAGTAAGGGTTATAAAACAAGGAAAGAAAACATTATATCATCAATACATACATAACATAAGCTCTTCAACATACCTTATGAAATCATAAGATTTATGAAATACACATAGAAATCATAAGTCATAAAGGTTACTTGTGGCATCCATATCATACTTACACTGTAGCTATCACAGCTGCGTAGGGAGTTACATTTGGAATACCATCACAGTATATTCCCTAAAACTCTTAGGAGAAACATTCACATTTTCCTCTGTCACATTACCCAATTCATTGGAGAGCTATCCCAGGATCACCCGCCCTAGGTTTATCCTGGAACCACCCGTATACATAAACAATGCCCATGAACCATAACATAGTCATAACACATAAAACAAACATAAAGGAAAGATAAAATTTCCACATTTCAATAACAATATATAATTTTAAGATATTGAAATAATAAATCCATTCTTAAAACCATTTTCAATACCAAAATATGTAAAAATAGTATATGGTATTTATTTTCCTTTTAAAAAAATACAGATTGTTAAGGAATCCAAAGATCAAATAATACTCGCGACGGCGGAAAGGTCGTTGACACCGCTAACGTTAAAAGAAGCATTATTTTTTGTCATTTACTAAAACTCTTCGTAGAGAAAAGATTCAATTTGAGTAAAATTAAAACTCAAAAGGTTCTATGTACTTTATAAAATAAAGTTGTGTATAAAATAAACTATTCCCCAATAAAAGGAGATTGAGAAGAAGTCCCTTACCTCGTGTCCGACTTGACCCATTTGTTCTTTAACATCCTGAATAATAAAGTAAAGTTAATTTATACTTACTTCAAAACCTTTTTCAAGTTTATTATTACTCTTATATCACTTATTACTATGTTATAAACATTACGTAGTCATTTATGTTAATCATGTTCCTTTTGTCGATATTTTGTACTTGAGTCAAAAATGGACTTCTTATAATTACATGTTGTTCATGTGGTCAAAGGTTCATTATATCCATATTGATATTCATGATTTGGATATCAAATATATCATATATATCCAGCATATACATGTATTTATAATAGTACATAACATTTAGAGGTAAGAAATGAAATGCACCATTCATGGAGATGGTAAGTCGTACGTACGCATGAACGCTACTTCCATTTCTATTTATTAATTTATTGTAATTAAAAAATATTTATAATTAATTATATTATAATTCCAGTATAATATCATATATAATATTATTAACTCCATCCTTTATACATACAACATAAGGCATTAACGAGTCATATCACTCTGAGGGGGCGGTAGTCCACACTTCCTCTAATGAGATTATCGTATTTACCCACTATGGAAACCAAAAAGGTATGATATAAATGAAAAATACAGAAGAATAAAGAAAACATAAACATAATATATATCATATATAAATACAGTTCCACCATAATTTCCACCATGAGAGGCGGTAGGAGATAATTGAGAAATCATCGTTTCGCGAGGCGTTTGGTTGCCATCCATAGAAACATTATGTTCTTCACCCATTAGATGTAGGTGTGTAAGTGTAGTTATAATCCTTCTCATAAAAACATCCTAGTATATTTAGGATACTGTTTTTTTTAAAAAGAAAGGAATAAAAAGAGATTAGAGGTTGGAGAAGTAAAATTAAATAAAAGAAGTTAAGAGAAACTGTTGCCTTTAATTTGGGTAACTTTATTTGGTTTGAGCCAAAAGGACTCCTTGATGTGTCTTCTGCCTAAGGTATGGCTTCTAGGAGGAGGATAGGGATGTATAAAGATTAATTGGGCATAGGTTGGACGATCCAAATGGCTTGAGAGGTGTAAGTAATTGGTTATAAGTAGTCTCTTTTTATAAGGGAGAGGAGGGGCTCTTTTGGAAAGTATGAAAACATTATTTTATAATAAACTTATCTTCAGTTTCAAAAGGTCCACAACACATTAAATACGAGTATAAGATGACTAATATCTTAAATAAAATCATCAAATAAGTGTTGGACATGTTTTGGATAATATTTTAATCATTATAATCTCATTTATTTAAATGATTTATTAATGAGGTAAACACTGCATCATTATTGTGTCAAAAACAATTTAAATTAGTTGATGTCTAAAAATTAAAAAACAAATACCATGATGTAGGAAATATTTTTAACTTTCCAAGGAATATTTATAGTCAAAAAGATAATTTATATAACCCCTTCTAAAAATTAATTTACTAAAGGATATTTTCTTTTGTCATTTTTCTCTTTACTTTAAATTAATTAATCTAAATTGTCATCATCACTCCCAAGTGGCTCAATGGGGTCCCAAAATCGACCCAAAGATGACCATGGTCATAAATGACTCAACCAATAAGGTTTGGAAAAGTTTTAAGGTAATTTTGAATTATTATAATATTCTTTTAATCTTGAATTACCCTATTTACCTTTAACCGCGGTAAATAAAAGTCAAAAGTTACTATTCACAAAAATTATTTTCATCTCATTGAACCACATTTTACTTATTAATATAACCATGTATTTCAGATTTTTGAAATTCAATTCATAGAAGTGGTAAAATTTCATTTAAATGAAAAGGTCTGTTTTTTAACTACCACTTAGCGGTTTCATTATTCATCAAAATTGATGTTTTTCAGAAATGTACCAAAAATTCAGCCTAAGCAATATTTGATATTACAAATTCAAAAATGATGTCTATCTTTCCAAATTCAAAACATATAAGTTGAATTAATTAATTTAAAATTAATACTCGTTGTTAAAACAAATAGTGTGTTTTTAAGAAACAATATCTATCAAAAGATTGACACTAGTTTATGTCTAATTTCAAAGTCAAATTCAATCCAAAAACCCCAATTGTATTAAATGATAGAAATATATATCAATTAAACATTAAAAATAACTAAAAAACAGTCTATCCATATAAATAAATTAGATTAAAAGGCACTTTTGAATTAAAATACAATATTTTTCACTATTCATTAAAAAATGAACTTTATCAGAAAAATACCAAAAAATAACCCAAAGTAAATTTTGGTGTCCCGATTCTAAAGAAGAATTTAATTTGGTCAAACAGAACATATAAAAGTTACCACAACTATATTTAATGATGGTTCACCATCAAAAGGCGATAAATCGACCTTTTAGTGAATATTAGAGTATTTATGCTTAAAATCGAATTCTTTTCTTATTTTAAGCCTCAAATTTTATTGGATAAATGTAAAAACATTTAGAAAATATGTATAATCATATTGTAGTTAGTTTTTTTCTTTTCCTTCCATACAATGTATATGAGTTAACTACCATTTAAAATAATAATGTTATATTATAAGTGTGAAACGTAAGATTTCAAAGAAACTCGTTGTTGCGTATCGGGTACGCTATCGAACCTAGCAACCATTTTCTGGTAAAATTAATATTTAATTCAAAAATATTAATAAATAAGAAAAAATTTCATATTCTTTATTTACCTGGGATGTTACAGAGTCCTTCTATGAACAATACCATTAGATCAGTGAGTCGTTGTGTGAAAAGTACCATAGGATCAGTGAGTCCTTTAGTGAATAGTACCATCCGATCTATGTGTCGTTCTGTGAACAGTACCATGGGATCGCTGAGTTGTTCTGTGAACAGTACCATCAGATCGGTGAGTCATTATGTGAACAATACCATTGGCATCAGTGTGTTGTTCTATGAATAGTGTTTCCAAGATCGATGGGTCCAGGATCGGTGAGTCCAGTATTGATGTTTCATTCTGTGAATAGTTTTTCTAAGATCGGTGAGTCCAGGATCGGTGAGTCATTCTGTGAATAGTTTTTTCTAGATCGGTGAGTCATTCTGTGAAAACTGTTTCTAGGATCGGGGAGTCCAGGATAGGTGAGTCATTATTTGAACAGTGTTTCCAAGATCGGTGAGTCCAGGATCGGTGTTTCATTCTGTGAACATTGTTTCCAGGATCGGTAGGTATACAGTGTTTTCGGGATCATGAAAAATGTTTCCAGATTCCTACAGTTTCGCCCCTTTGACATTTCATTTAACGTAAAACACATTCAAGGCCTTGTTTTAAGGTATTTAAGGTCAAATAAAATCCCATAACCCCTATATTAATTTTCCTAAGGCTTGGGATGTCTTTACTCGTACAAACCATATTGTTTAGTGCGAACCTCTTTTAATGGAAAATCCAACGTATCTTAAACCGTTGCTATGTAAATATTCTAAAGGGAAGAGATATATTCCTCCCTTGTTCTACCTTGTACAAGATTATCATACTTGTCCTTCTTACAACAGGAGAGGTGTGATTGAACCTTAATCCTCGTATAATTTCCCCTTGAAATTTCTTCCTGCTGCATGTGCCCCCCATGTTTTGGTACAAGCAGTAAGGGTCGATCCTTCATTAACATAAGGTGCATTTTATCATCATTATTTTCGGTTCATCTTATCCCATTTATCCTTTCCATGTTTTGGTATGTTGTCTCCATGATTCTAATAGAGTTTTCTTTGGTTTTAGTTGGTGCGGTCATATGATGACATCCTCGGGTGAATGCAGTTGTCACGGGAGGAGGTGATCATGATACTTTTTTTGGATCATTCTCGTATAAATAATGATATGAACCGTTTAAGGTAGGGGATTCGTTGCTTCTATATTATTTTATTTACAACTGTAGAGTTAGCATGTTTTATCCCACTAGATCACAATGGAATTTACATAATAAATATTTTAATTGGATTAATAAATTGATATTGATCTTATGTTATTGCCTATTGTTTTCTAGATAGTTTGATGTTTATTCCTACTTTTCTTAGATTTTTGTTCTCGATGGAAATTGGTAATGAACGTAAAATGGGACTAAGTGTAAATTAATTGTCAAAGATAAAGAGGCATGTAAATGAATCTGTTTCTTCTTTTTGTAATTTTATGTTAATCAAATTGAGTTAGTAAGAGTGTTTAATCATTTTTTGATAGATTACTATTTAGGTTTCCTAAATTTGGAACCTATGAATAATAAATCGGTTAATTCAATATGGATTAAACAAATGGTTGTTTGATAAAAGAAAATTCCTTTTAGGGTTCTGAGTTACCCTCTTGCTTGTTTAAGGTCCAAGAGCCCAATTGATGTGATGTTTTTTTCCTGGTGCTTGTATTGTGATGTGAGCTTGGAAGACAATTGTTATATGTGGGGGTAGGGAGGCCTATTGTTTGTGGTAGCGGTTAACACCTATAGTGGAGAGATGAATAATTTTATGCTTGTGTGTGTCAGGGAGGACACCAGAGATGATGGAACGGGTTGGATGTGAATGAATGGATGCTTACTGTTTCTTGTTTCTTGTTTATCTTCCTTAATTTCCCCACTATTCAAGCCAGCTAGTTTTCTTATCCTCCTTTCAATAGGGGATAAGACGTGTGGGGTATGACACATGATTTTTGTGTTTAGATTCCTAAGAGAGGATGGGTCTATGCTATTGTTATAGGTAGCAAAGACGCGATGGGTAGTTCATCTACGCACCGAGTTAATCCCTTGTGTGTTTAGTATCATAGAATGTTTTTCTAAAATTCCTTGGAATATGGGAAAGTAATAATGTTGTTAATAAATAAATGAATAAATTTTTTTAACCCATGGGGTTGGAGCTTGCTGGGATGCAATGCTAAGGTTTCAATTTAAGGAAACATTGGATTTTAGAGTGATGTTAATGAAATATAATGTGGAAATTATTAATAGTAAATTAATGTTTAAATAAGTATGAACATAAAGTGGAACTAATAAAAAAAGGGAATGAAGGAATATAATAAAGATATTTAAATGGTTGTGAGCATATAGGATACCTAGTCTTAGAATTAGTAGCCAGGAGTCCGAGAGACGTTAGTTTTAGTTGAGTTTAACACTAGGTTATGACCATAGTGTGGTTGTGAGCTATATTATATTTTTTACTTTTTGTGTTTTTATATGCTACTTCACCCTGTCAGTTAGGGAAACTGACACCTAGTGGATTCTAAGCCCTAGGAGGTGTTTTTCCCAACATTCTTATGGGAGGATGGATGGATGACTACCCCCTTTAGTCCCGCTCTGTTCTCTTGGTAGTTACTTGTGCTGATAGTCACTATGGTTAGTTTTCCCCAAATATATGTGTAGAGGGATGTAATGGCTTGTCATTATTCACACACATATATTCTATATATAATTTCATATGGATTACTATATGTGTAACATGTATAGGTCATGATGGTTTGAGGATCCTTACTCAGTGTGTGTGTTGTAATGGCTCGAGGTATAATTCCCAACGTATGATACACGTTATGCGAGTTGTGGTGGAACCCAGAAACTACCTGGTTACTTTTCTTACATGGACGTTGTGTCTTTTTTGTATGAGGTGACTATTGTAGTGCTTCTCCTAGGTGTCTAAGGGTAAGACTTTTTGGAGAGAGATGCTTAGGATGTGCGATGTTGGGGAAAAGCGGAAAACCAGTGGGGAAGTAGTAGTGGGGTACCCTTGATATTCTTTATTATATTATATACTCTTGTATGCAATTATTAGTGAGAGTAGACATGGTGAGGGTGGGAACTTAGTATACATGTTTAGGTGAATATATAGTTTCACTTGTTGTTCATTGTGTTTTAGCATTCTTTCTTTACTTTCAAATGAGAGGCTCTAGGGAGGATCCTACTGAGTATACTGTTATACTCACCCTATGTATATATAAACTATTTTTGAGGTCACTTGGTGTAGGCTGGAGATCAAGATGGTTACTAATAGCTTTGGGTTGCATGAGCTGTTCGGGCTTCGTGGTCACTGATTTTTTTTACTTTCTTTTTGGTACTTGTAGTTTTCCCCTTTCAGTGGTAGTAGTTCTGTATGACATTACATATGTGTACTTGGGATTTCTTTTATATTTTTGTCTGAGTTGGAGTTTGTTGGTGTCTATCTTATCTCTCTCTTTCACATGTGTTCTCTTAGAGGGTAATGCCTCCAATTTGTGTGTTTACTATTCCCTTAGTGCTAGTCGCCAACCCGGGGCCTACTAGAGGTGAGACTCGGGGGGTCACTATCTCCCTTATCACATTGCCGGCCCAGTAGGGGTACACCTTGTGGGGGGGGGGGGCTGTGAAATATTGCCTTGGAATCCCAAACATTATCCTTTTTACAAGGTAATGAAGTCTTCAAATCCAAATATTATTTTTATATTTGGCACCCAGAGAACATGAGTTATTGGATCACTAATTTGGAGTAAGTTACCACTAATTTTTTCTATCATAGTTATAATTATTTTATCTTTTTTTTCAGTTCATCAAGCTTGAGTTTTTTTTAATATAACATTTTCTCCATCATCAAAATATGTTCGTACATTAAATATTTTGTATTTAAGACAATCAATAAATAGAACATCTATGGATTCCATATTTTTAGCTTAATCATAGTTATACCAATTCCACAAATATTTTAGAATCTACCATTCCTAAACATAACTTCCCCTACATAGTTTTAGTCAATGTTCATTAATACTTCTTTATCACGTGTCATATGATAGGGACTTTCACATCACCTATCCATGACTTACCTTTTTTTATATTTTAGAGCCACATTAACAATTAGTTATTGTTTTTCTTATTCACTATTCTAAAATTTATTACACCATTTAGTGTAAAGTGTCTATCCAAGAATCATAATCATAGATTTCATAAAATAACATATTTATTATCCACATCTTCTATATATTTATTCTATATAATCAGATTTTATTTTAGAAACTCAACTTGTTAAACATTTAGTCACAACTTTCTTCTTCCTAGGGATAATTCTCCAATTCAAAAATATGGTTCTTTTCATTCCAATTTTTATCCTCTTTAATTCATGAATACTACAAGGAAGTTTCATATTATAAAACAAACTATAATAATTGTTCCAAAAGTTTACACTGGACTAACAATAAGCTATGAATCTTGGTCTTCCACCATAACATTAATTTTTCTCATTGATATGTTATTGATGAACACATATATTTTCTAAAAAAAATTAATATTTTTGGGAATTATTTCATTATTGTCTAATATTAACCTCCATTGATTTATAAAAGCATTTAATATCTTTTTTGTCAATCTATACTTTTCAAGTTTCAGTTTTATAAGTTTTATAGTTAGTATAAATGGATTTATTTTTATATTTAGGAGGAGAATGTTTAACTTCAATTTTTGGGGTGTAATTCTCAATAACAAGAGAGTATTATTATTTAACTTTAATTGATTATTTTTAAATATCAAAAAATACATTCTATAGTTTTTTCACCAACAATACACCTTGAGTGTGTCTTAATTAATTCTTCTTACTTAAATAATTTATTTTCATTGATATATTTAAATATTTTGTATCTCTTTCCAACCTTGAACATGATTTTTATAATTTCATTAATGTAGGCATCATCCCTTATAAAAAAAATTCTTTTCCATCATTATTTTTTTATAACTTGAATTCTATTTTGAGTTTATTTTTTCTCAATAAAATTTTCAAGTTTCTATTTCCACATTTATTTAACATAATTATTATAGCATTCCTCTTCTTCACTAATTGAAGTTTAATTATGTTTTTAAACATGATCCATGAAGTTCCTTAATTTTAATGACCATTATCTTTATAACTACTAACTAAAGTAGGGTAATATTCCTCTTATTTTCTCAACATACTCCTCCTTTTCCATCTGGAAAATGTTTTCTTTCTCTTAGATAATTTTTTAATAGCCTTTGATCTTTAAAATAATTTCAATATTTGAGGCTTCCCTTCTTTCTTATCATCCTCATAGTCAAAACATTTTATACTTGGACAATTTAATTGAAAGTTCCCAATTCTACCATATTTAAAAAAATTCATTGGTAATTTACCCTTGTATTTAACTTCTCTATTTATAAGGTTCTTTTAGAGAAGATTCATAAACCTTTTATAATATTCATTATCTTATTTATATCCTAACTCACTAAAGTGATCATCTTTATCTTCCTTAATTTTTAGATTCCCCATTGCTTTAAAGGTCGTCTCCTCCAGGATATTCTTCTGAAACATCAATTCATACTTCACATCATAGTAAAAAGTATGTTTTAGGATTCATAAAGAGATAATACATCTCAATCATATAGTATAGAAGGTTTATAATCTAACTTATTACGAAATTATCTCATATATTTTTAAAAAATTGGGAATCTTCCAGAATATATATAAGACCAATAATATTGTTAATGATATTGTTAACTCTTATGAAGTAGTCATCAGTAGTTTCTTCATCAATCATCCTTTCATCATCAATATTACTTCTTGAAAAACCACCAAATTTTAATTTATAATTTCCTTTGAAACCTTATGTATTTAATATCTTTCTTCACATGTATCATTGAACTGAAATGAATCATGAAACATCACAAAATCATCGTAATGTAGTTTTTTAATGGGAAATTATTAAAATATATGTAAAAATAAAAATAATGGTCCTTTTTAATATCAATTCAATGATGAATTTTGGATAGTATATATAAATATAAAATATGATCATTCAATGATTAAAAATTTATTTTAATAAAAATTTATTTTTTTACGCTATGTAGTTTTATTTTAAGAAAATAATTATATTATATTTTAATATTATTAAATATATTATCGATATTAAAAATATATTAACAATAATTTAGTTAGTAACAAATATGAAATATTTACAATAATAGTAAATATCTAAAATTTCATATTCCTCTTAAAAATGATTTTTTTATATTTTTCTTTTTTTTCAAAAATATAAATTCTAAAATTTTACAATTTAAATTTTTCAAAATTTGCTCCATTTTTATAATTAAAATAACAATATTTTCTTAAGATGAATTTTTGGTATTTTTCAGAAATAGTTGATTATTAGGTTAATAGTGAAAAATAAGGTTTCAAACATTACCATAGATTTTATGACATTACATTAAATTGTGTATAAATATAAAACTTATAAAACATTTTTAATTACTAAATAAGAACATAAGGAGTAATAATATTCATTTAAAAGTACTATATTGATTTTTAAAAACTCATGTTTAACATTATGAATCATATGTAATAGATGAACTAAATTTACTGTGTTTCCTTTAATTAAGTACCCAAAAGGTAAAATTTTGTTTTTTTTGTTGAAATCAATATAACTCTTATTTAGATAATAAAAAAATGATTAATTTCCTATAAATGAAATTCTTATGTTATTTTTTATTAATCATAAATTTCAATCATAAAAGTACACTCTTTTCTATAAATGTGTTCTAATATTTATGTGTATTAATCCGAAAATTAATTTTTATAACACTTATAAATATCATTCGATAAAAATGATTACATATTTAGAATCATTCAGTCCAAATTATATAATAAGTCCCATTATAGTTTTATTTCAACAAAATTAAATTACTTGCATAAAAATTAGTTTCTATAATAGAATCCAAAAATTATAAAAGTTAATAATATAAGATTAAGAGACATAAAAATAAGTTAAAAATATGTGTCAAAATGTATGGATAAAGTTTTATTTCCCCTTAAACCTTCCGTCACTCCATTATTTTTCATTGTTGTACACATTTTACCCTTAAATATTTACTTTTCTAATTATATTATTACAAATAATTCCACTCTCGCCCCTTATAAAAAGAGACTTCACCACCCAACTTTTCCACATAGAAAAATCCACATCGTTTGGAAAAAAATATTTCCAAATACCAATAAAAAATTCATATCCATATTTTATTTATTTTTTTATTTTCAAAATTCCACCCTTAAAAGGATCAATACTTTTAAAATGGGGTGTTTTGAGGAGTAAGGTAAAAAATATCCTAACTACACCTTTTCTAGTTCAATTATTTTCTTTCATTATCCACCACATAGTATTATATTTTATCTATTATATTATTATTATATCAATATTATTAATATATTAAATTGGTATAATTATAATTTAATCTTCATTAGCTACCCATTCTATAACTACTTGGTCTAAAACATTTTCCAGGAAAGATATGAGGTTCCATTGCAAATAGGTTACATTCTTAAGAAACTAATGGTTGGAAATAAGTGTCAAGGGATTTGAATGAAAGAGGTATAGTTCTTTTCCATTTTCTAACACACACACATGAACACACATCTAAATCATCAAAAATAAATAAACCCAAGATAACTATATAAATTATGCATGAGTAAATTCAATAATTAGAATAATGAAAACCCAATAATCATAGTAACAACAAAAATAAAATATCATAATTAGGAATCCTAAATAAGGAAAGACATAAGAACATAGATGGAACAAATCCAAATTCATATAAAATTATTTTCTCCCAAGATATATCCCCATCATCCATGAATACTTCCCCAAGAATCACTATTATATAAATATGAAAACTTCTCGTCTCTTGTATAATGGAAAAAATCATCTGTATACACACCAAAGTGCATACAAATGGGGTGAGTAATCAAACATAGTAAAAAATTCCAACCAATGTTTCCAACATTCCACAAAAAAAATAGAATCGAGAAACATAGTTTTATAAAACATTTTTGAAAAATACCAAATAAGATGAAAGATTTGCATAGATATCATAAAAAATAGAAGGACATGTATCAAAGAACATTATCAAAACTCGTTTTTTTATAAAATAACGCCAAAAATATTTTGAACCCACTTAATGTATATAGTTCTACTTCTCACATGCACACATGTACTCCAAATAACAATCACTATACTCATGAGTAGAGGAATAGTCTCCATTAATACACTACTTAGTGATATACCATCTTGTAGGACTAATCTAAGACTAAGCACCATGTATATAAAAAAATTCTCTCATATAATATAATATAATCATTAAACATATACATGTTTGATAAAAATTTAACACTCAAATAACATTTTTATTTTTAGTGAAATCATTAAATAATTCCATTAAACATGTTTTGGGCATCACCCACAAAAAATATTTTCATGTAAATTAGAAATAGTAATTTTTAAAAGAGGATCAACATCAGTTTAAATTAAAAATAAATTGATTTAGAAAAAAGTGATAACTTTCCCTCCATAAAAATTTGAAAGAGGTAAAAACCACCTACCTTGGATATTTTTGACATGATGGATCTCCATGTGATGTCATGGGATTGGGATCTTAATTACATTTCTATAATAAATACCAAGAATATTATCTCAAAACATGATAAATAACATAAATATAGAAATAAAAAACCCATTATAGAATTATAATCAAGAGTTAGTGGTTGGATATATATTTTAAGGGGAGAATTTGTCTCTTAACATTTAATTCCACGGTTCAGATCTCAATGATTCATTAAAGATGGAGTCCAAATGTCAAAGATCTCCCAAAATTCTCGAAGAGGACCCTTGGGTTCAAGAGTAATAAGAGAGGGAAAATAATGTTGAATGGGTTTTAATATTAATTAATTTAATTGTAATAACATTATTCATATCATAAAATATGAGTCTATATAATGAATTTTTTATACTAAACATAAAGCAAAAGTCTAGTTTCCTCAGATTTAAAATACTACAAAATCATTCATACTGTGAATAACATTTCATACCATGAATGGACATAGATTATATCCTAAAGTAAATACAAATAAATTTAATCACAACCTAATTGAAATTCATTGAATCTACATAGAAACAATTAATTTCAAGAATAACTACTCATAATATGAAATGGGTCCTATAGACACGTTCCAACTTTTGAGATACTTTCCTATCCAAACACCAAAAAAATATAACTCAATCACTATAAACATTAAAGGATCGATATAAAATACAGACATACCTCAAACCAGGGCTATTAAAATTCTCTCTAACATTTTCCTTTCCATCCTCAAAAAAGTTTTATATTGATGGTTTCTTTGAAATTTTCAAGCCATTACTTTTGAATAAACTTCTATAAGTCCTAAGTTACTTCTTGAATCATTACATGGTTCCATAACACTCATACCAAGGAAATAGTTCTTATTCAAAAGGTATTTCCCGATATATCATGAATCCAAATTTATTCATGGACTAACATTTCATAAGGATGAAGTTTCCAATGATATTAACAAATCATATGACTAGGATATCTAATGCAATTCTTCAATTAAAATAAATGAAAATATTATGGGAAACAATGAATCTCAATAACAAAGCTAATTGATATTCATAATTTTTTACAGGTTCCAAAATATAAAATTTTCTCATATAACAAGGATTTCGTTTAATTTTCTTTCCAAAATTACATTTACCCAAACATGGTGAGACATTCATAAATACATGGTCTTCTATATTAAATGATAAATGGTGATAAAGATAAAATCTCTATGATTTCTATCAACTATGGGCCATAGTTATCCACTTCCTGGTCATCTATTTTTTTGTAGTCTCCTAGAAATGATTAAGTACAATTATTGTTTTTTATCCAATTCCCACCCAAAAAAGTTGGGAGATACAAGGAAAAACCAACAATTCCTTTAACAAAGCGATATCAAACATGGGGTGATAACTATTATTATATGAGAACTCCACTAAGGGAATATGATCTTCCCATGAGCCACCAATTTCCATGACACCATCTCTTATAATATTTTCTAATATATGAATTATATATTCTGACTTCCCATTCATATAGGTTTTTTATGTTGTGCTTATAGTAAACTGGATTCTGAGATCTTGTTTCAAAGAGTTTCGAAACTAATAAATAAATTGAGGATATCTATTAGAGGCAATAGATACCTATACTCCATGAATATTAACCACTTCTAAAATATATATCTTTTCATGATACTCTACTGTCTTATAATTTGGAATTGGGAGAAATCATGAAATCATTATAAATTAGTCTAAAATATCCAAATGAGAATCATGCTTCAAAAGCATATGTGGTAGAAGAATGAGAATGTTTATGGAAGTCCTCTACTATTTATAAATAGTTATAGGAATAGACTACATCATATGAGTTATATATTGATACTTAGACTTTACTTATTAATAGGATAGAAATATCATAACGTAAGATGAAAACATAGTTTTCATACTAGACCACTAAAATGAGCTTTCATTTCCTAATAATTTTTCTGAGTGTCTGGTTAAATTACCCATTTGAATGGTAATGTACTGAAGGAATCTATACCTATCATGACTAGGGTACAATAATTTGGTTTTGAAAATGAAACATTTATTTTTCATCCTAATAGTATCCATCTATAGTCTACCCATGATTTAGGTTTGACCTAATGGTGATGTATTACGGATTTTATTATTGAGCCTCTTTGATTAGATATATAAAATTAGGAACATGAGTATCCAAAAAGAAAATTGTAGTGCCATTATGTTCGACATAGTCTTGATTAATTTCGTAAATAATTTTTGTCAACTTCCATTTTTCATGAACCTCAATGACCATATTGTTATAAAACTTCTAAATAAACTCATAATCCACTAAATTAAAATTCAAAAAAATATACAATTATTTGAAATTAAACATATGGAGATACTCCATTAATTATTGTTTCCTCTTGTTCAGATCTCTTTGAGAGAATATATATTTCAATAAATTATGATCCGTGAAGACCATTAAGTTCTAAATAATGAGATACTAGTGAAATATTTTAAAATCATAGACCACTGAAGCTAAATCCAGATCATGAATTTGATAATTTTTTCCATGTGTCTGAAAAAACCTTGATCCATAAGTCATAATATGATCTACTTACATAAGAAAACAACTCAGTCCTAATCCAAACACATCATTATAGACAACATAGTCTTTTCCTGGTTCTGGAAAGATAAGGATATGTAGCAAAGTGAGATGATCATTAAGCTACAGAATGTATTTCTGAAATTTTTTAGTTCAATGGAATTAAAAAACCTTACTCATTATCATAGCCATGACATAATAATAACTAGATAAATCTCGAATGATTTAATTATAATTTCCAATTATCCCAATAAACTAAATATCTCAAATAAAATATTGGGTGGATTCAAAGAAATGCTACTTTGATCTTCTTAGGTTCTAGTGAAATGCCTTTTTTTTAAATGACATACCAGAGGAAATAAACTTCTTGTATCCCAAAGTTGTACATAGAAAATTTAATATAATGATAGTGATCATACAATGTTCTCAACACAATATCCTTGTTATCGTCGGGGTAATTATTTCTAAATATTAGACAAAAATATCATCAATAAATACCACGAAAAAGGAGTCAATATACCTATGGAAGATACGGTTCATGAAGGCCATGAATGATTAAGGTGAATTATTCATGCCAAAGAGAATGAAAATTTATTCATAATGGCCATATCAACTCTGAAACAAAAGCTTTAGGATGTCCTCTTTATTTAATTTAAGTTGAATATATCTCAATCATAGATCAATATTGGAGTACCACTTGGATCCCATTAATTGATCAAATAGATCATTGATGCATGAAAAAGTGTATTAATTATTGATTATAACTACATTTAGTTAATGATAGTCAACACACAATCGAATAGAACCATATTCTTTATTTATGAAAATAAATAGATAGTCCAAAGATTATGTACATGTTATAGTAAAAACCATGACTCCAAATATTCTAGATAGAACTCTAATTCTCACAACACTACCGGATCCATTAAATATGATAGAAGTTGTGTATTTATTTATACCATAATAATATTGATAGAAAATCTGATTTCCCATATAGTGGATAACATAGAGAAACATTTTGGAAAACATCAGTTTATTGATCCACTATTATAGGAAGAGTCATATTTTAGTTTTTATATGTCATTACCAATATTATTACCACCATATGACTAGAAAAGGTTCCATGTATCTCTAATAATGTTCCTATTTTCCATTATTTATACACCAATCCCCATTGAATAAATGAACAGATCCATTAAGGGATGTGAAAGTTACTTTCTGAGAATTATATTCGATGTGGTTATTGAATTCCAAAAAATAGTGCATTCTAAAGATTACATCAAAAATATACATCTCTAAGACAATAAACTCTCAAAGAAACTATACTCCATCAATGTTGATGGTACTAGATGAGAATATGAATCAACTTTATTCCTATTGATCGATATGTATTTTGAAGCTCATGATGTGAGGAATCACCTCCACATTAAATCCCAATTATTTAACCAAATGATTAGAAAGATTAAAATTTGTTGCACTGGTATCAAACAATACATTTATAAGGGTCATGTTTAGAAGAATGGTACCTCACAATGTTGATGGTCCTAGTTTCTTAGTCGAAATATCTTTTTAAGCTCTATGTAAATATCTTTACAATCCCATATATTAGTCATTGTTCCATTCTATGGTTTTATCTAGAAAATTGATGTGTTCCCAGTGCCATCCTAGTTTATTCAATTCTGGGGAATAGAAATATTATGGTCAGATCATCCTGATTGTGCTTGGGAGACATGATATTGATTAGAACCATCTCCTGCTATTGACTTTGGAGGTTTAAGGAAATATTTTATGAGATTCCATATTTTCCACAATTTTAAAAAACTTATGGTTGTGTCATATAGTCCTTCTCCTTGTGTTTAAGAGAGCCACACTGAATGTAACTTGGTATGTGGTGGATAAGAGAGTAATCATATAGACTGATTCATTAATGCCCTAATTCCATAGGAATATCTCTCCCTTTTTTCTTATTTGATGTAATATATTTCTTTCTTACAATTTGATTAATAAAGGTGTTCCCTTCACTATGGTTCCCAAAAAGTTATCTCTCTCATACGAGTACCTTGTTCACAATCTATATATAATGCTTTATACAAAACATATCTTCCATGGAGTGAATATCAAGCCTTATACTTCTGCTGAATATTTATTCTTTCACACTTATGGTAAAAGCTACCTCAAGTAAAAACAGAACAAATTACATGAAATGAGGAGAATATTTATTCACTAATATACTTACATTATTCAGCTATTTGAAGTGCATCGAATTCTCTAGTTGGAATGTGTGTGAATAATATTTTTTAATAAATAGTTCCTAAAACCCTTCCCAAGTTAAAATTTGATCTAGCTTATCATGCATATTTAATTCAAATGACTATACTTCCAGGTATTCGACCATATATGTTATGATCTTGACCTTCATATCAACTAGATATTTTATGAGGTAGAATATACTATTCATCCTACCCATCCATACTTTTGAATGCTCATGTCTCGAATCACCCAAAATTTTTGGTTGATTCTTCTTCTGGAATATCAATGATTGATTCATCTGACATGGTTCCTTAGACAAAGGTTCCTTAGACCAAGTTCTCGTTTGAAATCTTTGTACACATTCATAATAATTTGGATAATCTCAAGAGCCAACTTGGTTTGACCCTGAATCAGTCACTCGAGCCAATCTAAGACAAGGTCCGAAGGGCGTACTAGATCCCCATGGACTAACAACTAGTACCAGGAAACCAATAGAGTAACCAAGTGAATGAATTTTCCCTAATAAAAATAAATTGAACATAGGAAATAGAGAGAATATCCCAATATATATTTAAATATCCAAAGTTACCATCGTTTACATACAAACTGAAAATTCAACAAATTGAATAACCAAAAACCAACTGAACAAGATGACCACAATGTCTCTGTATGGCATCGAGAGTCACTCTCTGAAACCAAAACCAACCATCACTCACAGAAATCGAGACCATGTTGAGACCCGCACCAAAAGATATAAACAAGAAAGATCTATATGTGTGAGTACTAAAACCTAGTAAGCATGTCCAAACAATTTTATTCCCAGTGAAAATCCTTTAAATAAAAGAAACATAAACATTAGGTTTGAAATACAATATGTAAAATTTGGATTTTTCACACATTTAGCATTAAAATAAAAAACATATTTGATTTCCCATTTTCAATTCATAAACAAATTCTTCCCTAACAGGGATCTATTATCATTTCAATGAGAAAGGGTGATGTTTTTTTGAAATGAAGAAAAAGTGTGAATAACTTTTTCCAAAACATTTTACATAAACCATTGAAATCCAACATACAAATTTTTCCCGATAAGTACACTAGAAAAATAATCTATATAAATGATCACGATAATAAGGGGAATGGAAATAAGTGCATAAGGATAACCGACCATAAATATATTTCAATCATCATCTATAGATAACATAATAAAAATAGAGATGGGAGAACCTAGGAGATCGTGAAATATTCCTGAACATACTATACATCATGACTCATCATCAAATGCATGCCTTGCTTGATAACATGAAATTTCTCCCACATGCTCCATATCACCCTACCTGGTTTGACCTAGGGGAAATATACCATAGTAATAATAAATAAAACATATCGAATTATCTATTATGGTCCACTAGTTATAGTGTAATCCTAACTATTGTAGCGATCATTCTCATAAAATTATCTAGTTATGCCATATTCCCATGGAAACTGTGTAAAGGTGGTGATAAAACTAATGAAAACTGAGCATAGAATCACATGAACATATATCATATAAAAATAATTCACATAATAAACATCACCCTGAGTCACCCTAAGAATGAATCTCTTTCAAAAAAAAATAGATAGATCTCAATAGAGTCTACAGCGAAGATCTCCCATTTTTTCTCAACATAAATGGGTCATGAGGAGTACACAATGAGGATTTCCCACCCATGTAATATAAACAAGGCCTGAATATTATTCAATGAGGGTTTTCAACACAACCAATTTCACAAAAAGTGCTAAACGCGCCTCAAGCATCCTTTTTCCAAGAATCAAAACCACATTTCCAAAAGGTTTCAAACACACCATTTTCCCGTTCAAAATCACTTAAAAAAATCCCATTTATGTTCTCATATCACATGTGCAAACCAAAACCATTTTCATTAAGATGCTAAGTGGGCCACACATTATCATCACATACCATACCATTTACAAATAAAAAACACAAACCACTTTCAAGTCTAAAACAATTTATAAATACATTCTAGAAACCCAAAACTACCATCTTGGATGTCACATAAACAATTAAAAATACAATCCATGCTTTAAAAATCACAAATCACTTATAAAACCCAACGGGCATGTTGTGAAACACTTGATGGGAATTACATAACACAAAATTTCTATATACTTCAAAACAATTATGAAAACCACCTCATTTCACTTCAAATAATTATTCAAAAGAACACACATCATCATTTAACATATAAGGAAGGTGAAAAAAGTAATAAACCAATGATTATTAAAGGTAAATGACTAGTTCAAAGGGAAAACCGAAAATTACATATGCTTCAACAACACAAACCTGAAATCACTCTATGAATGTTATGAAATTCAATAACAACCATGAAAACCCCTAAATACAGAAAAATATAACATAAACCATGGGAAAAATGAACCCTAGATCCACATGAAAAAGGGAAAAGAGGAACTCAAGGGAAAATTGAAGAAGGAGAAAGATGGAGAATAGAAGAGACGATTACCTTGAATATCCACACCAAAACCACAAAGAATCACATAAATCCCCATATGGTAGTAAGGATGGGGCTTCGAGAATAAGGTAGGATCTACCCTTGGTTGTACAAACTAGGAGGAGGAAGAAATGAGTGGATTGGGGATAGAATACAGAGAGGGAAAAAGATTCATTTTTAAAATTTTAAAACTTCGAAAATCCATATAGTTTTCCCACATGATTTACCCAACCTTGCAGCAATTGTGCATCCCTTACAGTCCATCAGGGGAACTCCGCAAGGTTTACCCATATGGTTTAAGCAAACATATGAAAACCATGAATTATCCACTAATAAAAATCAATATATGATGTACGATTTCTTGGCTGAGGGAGCATGGTTTTCCCTAACTGTGAATAAACCATGTCCCACCTCCTGCAAAGCCAAAACAACCATTTTTTCATCCAAATTCATAGGGTAAAAATGAATAACCGTGGGGTAAAAATTAAACAATTTAATCCCTCAAAAAACCATGGAACACATGGAACTAGATAGATCAAAAATATGGGTGTGAGATATAAGTTGTTTGTTTACATATGGTTCAAGAAAAGCCACATTTTTAGTTGTTCCCTCTTACTGGTTTATTATACTTCAGACCAGTGGCTTTCTCATTCTATATCCATATCAAAAATTTCAAATTTATCATTTAATTATTTTTTAGGGACATATCCTATATAATTTCAATATAATAAAAATCCTAATAGCATAAATCCCACATCAAATAATCTTTTGATAAAGTTTTCCTAGTAATAATTATCTCTACTAATACATGATACCCTACTCTCATCGACTAAACTTATGATGATTAGGTGAAAACACATCAAAAAGTGTTTTATAAAACTTGTTTATTTTGAGACCACCCATACACCATGATGTTAATCTTAAATATCTTAACTATATATTATATGTTATACATTTTTAGTCCTGACATGTCTAATCTCCTTGATATTATCTCGACTAATGGATTAAAACAAATTGATACCATTTGAAATATCATAGCCTTAATCATTAGTTTTGAAGGAGCTAAGGTTCCACTTAACATAAGTGAAATTATCTGGAAACCAAATTTTGGAAATTAATTCTAATTGTTTAATAAGAATATGGGGGAGTATTTTACAATTTTTACATACACACATGAATAAAAACATGCAACCAAAAAAATAAACAATTATCCAAAAACTATATAAATGATTCATGGTTAAATAAAATAACTGAAATAAAAATATAAACATAGTAACCGTTAAAATTAACAATCAAAACTAAGACTATAAAATAAATCAAGATGCATGAAATAATGGGTAAAAACACTATCATCCTAGAACATGAACAACTCCCACGCTTTATCTCCAATATCCATGACCAATACATCAAGAAAGACCACTAAAACAATATAAAATCTTCCCCTTTCTTGTATCATGGAAAACATCATCTGCATATGCATCAAAGATCATATGTAGTGGGTGAGTAAGAATACTCAGTAGGAAACCCAATGAGTCTTTTCTCTGATTCCACTAAAACAATAATTGATTTAGATTACAGTTTTATAAAATAGTTTTAAAAAATAACAAAGAATTTGAAATTGTTTCACATATATCACATAAAATAGAAGGAATCATATCAATAAAGTTTATCAAAAGTAAAATTTTTATAAACAGTATACCCAAATATTTTTAATCCACTTGTAGTTCAAATTTTTAGTTCTAACACAAAAACACATGCATACCAAATGATATTTTATATACTCATGAGCAGTTTCCCATCCATGGCCTAGGGATTAATTGGTGATATACCTTCCAATGTCTCTAGTCTGAAACTAATTTCCATGTACATAACAATAAGTCCATATACAATAAAATATGAATACACACCAAATCCATTATTTCTCTATGTTTTCAATCAAAATACCCAAAAAATCACAGAATTTATTAAATGGTTTTAGCAAACATGTTGTAAGCATCACCAATAACCCAATATTTCCTGATCAACCAACGATGGTAATTTTTAGTAGAGGATCATTATGAGCTTAAAGTAGAAGGATTTTATTTAGAAACATTGGATCCTTATCATTATATATGAATTTAAAAGAGGAAAAACCCACCAAACTTGAATACATTCGAAATTATGGGTCTAATCATGATCTCAAAGGTTTGAGATACTCATTCTATCTCTCTAATGAATCACAAGAAGGTCTGATCAAATTTTTTTCCATCCCATAGATATTTCCTTAAAAACCTGGCCTAGTGTTTTTTATAATAAAATGAAAAGATCTATTTCGGAAGCGAAGAATGGATACCTTACCATTTTTTTATAAAGACTAAGTCTCAAATATGAATTTAATACAGAGACAAAAAGTATAAGATCATCGAAAAATCACATATAGATGCCCTGAGTTAAAATGGAATGAGAAAATACAAAATGAGGTTGAAATATTACTAATATTGGTAAATTATTTTGAAGTAAAATAATTTATAACATTACATATGATTTCATGTTTTGATTCTTAGATATATCACATATGTTTAAATTCAAGTTCCCTCAATTTTAAAACCCTACAAACATATTTTTTTTGTGATTAACATTACACACCATTAGACAATACCCCAATGAAACTACCCAATAAATCATCCATTACCCGAATAAAATTTATAGAATCATCCCAAAATCCAAAAAAAAGTCATGAATAACCATTCAATATGTGAATAAACAACTTCTAACTTATGAGAAACGTTTTTCTCCATAAGCTACTAGAAATTCATCCCAAGGCATCAAAACATGGAACCAAAAATGTAAAACAATTATGGGACTCAGACTGATGGTGTTACACATTTGTTTTTATTTATAAAAATAAAAAATACATCATGGATACATTTAGACTAATAGATCCCTGAGTGATTTAATTACCCACATTTCTAAACGAGAAAACTATGATAGATAGAATATGTTATACGAAACACTGAACCCAAACAAATAATGATTATTAAAAATTAACTATTTAACACTTCCACTAAATTTTTTGATACATGTAGGATTAGATAATTTATGATATATATATATGTATACTCAGCATAAATTTATTGATGAATTATTAGTAAATAATCACTCAAATGTTTTGGTAATGTCCTATTATTCTTCAAAATATGTTTTCTTTAAAAATGATTTTTTATTTTTATGAAAAAAATATTATAATTATTTTCTAGAAAATTTAGAAAATAATATTTGATAAGATGAGTTCCATTTTTTATATTATCATATAACAATTAACTTCGGATGAAATATTTGGATTTTTCAGAAAATATAAATTTTTCAATGAATTATTAAAAATATTGTTTTTATGTAAAATTGTCATTTATTTTGATAAATTAAGAAATATAAAAGTCCCAATATTATTTTAATATAATTTCAAAGAAACATAATTAGTTTTTATTTATATTTAATTCAATTAATTACCTTTAAATCATATTCTTAGTGGATTTCAGTATATGTTTATTTATAGGCACAAAAAAGTGTTTCTCTTAAAACTATTTTAAAATCCAAAATGTTAATCCCTTAAAATTAATTAAAACCCCTAATGAGAAATGATTTAATTTAAATTTTTATATTATATATCAATATTTATGAACTAAAATTCATATAATAAATATTACTAGTTATAGAGTTAAATTAAAATTATTTTTTCCTTGATAAATTCTATTTTCGAAAAACCCCTTTCCATTGTTCTTGCATGATTTATTTTAAATTAAATTCTTCCAATGCTATGGATTAATTTTTATAAAATTTATTCAATATTTTTAATCATCATAATTAATATTTAGTAATTTGTTCAATATATTTCTTTGAAAATGTGAATAATAATTGTAGTAAATATTTATTACAATGGTAAAAGGAAAAAAATAGGCCAATTAAGGGTAAAAAAATTAACAAGGTCAAGGAAAAAAGTTGCCATAATAGTTTGAGTATATATATTTTTTTCATTTCAAAATAATAATTACTATTTTTAACATTTTAACTGATTAAATATTTATTTTTGATAAAAATTATATTTTTGATACGTTAAAACTTAAATGTATTTGAGGTAAAATATAGTTTTAATGAAGAATTTTTTAAAAAAAAATAAATAATTTTTTAAATAAATTATATTTTCATAAAGTAGTATGATAAAAATTATATATTAGATATAAAAGAATAATATAATTTTATGTAGTGAAAATGTAATTTTTTATCAGGGCCAGAAAACTGTTATTGTAAAAAAACCAATATTTTTCAATAAACTAGGATTTTAATTGAAAAGATTAATTTCCCATATTTGGAGAATTATGTTCATAAAATAAAACTGAATTTTTTAATCATATCATCAAAATAATCTAATGCTTATTTTTTCACAATTCTTTGAGGTAATTAAATTTTTTGGTAAAAAAATAAATACGGTATATGTATACAGTGTAATTTATAACATACTAATGACACAAAAGTGATGTAATATATACCATATAAGGTATCCAGGACCTAATATATGTTTAAAATTTAAAATAAATTTTTAAGGTTATTTTATTAAATTTATAAATCCTTTATGAATACTCAAAAACCTATATTATATTTTATGGATTTAAAATCATTTCATTGTGAACATGACTCACTTGCCCCTCACCAAGGGTAATATTTTAATGTTTTTGGCCCCTCTACGTATAAAATAATGAAAAAAATACACTTTTGTATAATCCTAGGGAAAAAACTATGGGGATATTTTTATTCTGGATTATTTTATTGTTTAGAGTCCAAAACATATGTTTGGGAAATAATAAAAAAACACCCCTCTATCTTCATATATAAACCCACCTATGTTCAAATTACAGTTCACTAAACAACTATGCCTCATTTAATTAGACTAAAATCCCACAAATATCACTCAAAATTTTTCCCTAAGCTCTTAATAATCTCCTCCGAAGATTTTGGAA
Source organism: Viscum album (assembly GCA_963277665.1). Classification (NCBI taxonomy): domain Eukaryota; kingdom Viridiplantae; phylum Streptophyta; class Magnoliopsida; order Santalales; family Viscaceae; genus Viscum; species Viscum album. The sequence continues at coordinate 189,884 of CAUJRU010000803.1, forward strand.
TCACCCACTTAAGGTAAGGGATCTCCCACCATTCTTTTTATTCAAGAACCAATTTTATTTTGTCCCTCAAATTTTCCATTTTTTCTTGTTTGGGTATGTTTTTATAAATACCCATTAATTTTATTTTTATTTCCATGCTATGATAGATCCATTTCACTCTCATTAATCCCTCTTATGAATATTTATGTACACCTATAATGATGCTGAAATTGTCCTACTGTAATTCAAACCAATACAAAGAGATTTCTCTCTTATTTTCCATTTAAGAACCATCTTTGTATTTAGCCTTAAAATTTACATTTTATTACATTTTTATGAAATTATAAATATAAATATACTTTTCAATTTTATCCTAATAATTATTTATCATTTGTCCCCTCTCATTATAGCATTTACCTAAACCACCGTTATGCAAAAAAATTATTAAGGGGTCCTTTCCTTATCCTCTTAATTCAAGAATATTCTTTATCTTACGTATTTTATTTCCAATTAAAAAAATTAGAATATGTTTTTTCATATCCAACTTATAATCCATTTTATTTTAAAATTATTACATACCCATTTCTCTCTCATTAAACCATTTAATTAATCTTTGGATACTGCAATTATGCTACCGAAGATTCATAATTATTTTCAATGAAAAACCTATGTGTTGTGAATACAATCACTATTTACACTCATGGTTATTCACCTATAAATACCTATAATTGTTTTATTAGGGACTTATATTTATTTATTCCACACTCCTTGATCATGGAATTAAATTTGATTAAATATAATCCTATGTAGAATTATATATGTTCAGGACTTATTCATGTACTTAATATGAAATTGATGGATGCGCCAAGAATTATATAGCACTCCAATGCATTGGGTAATAATTTAGTATCATGAGTAATCATTAAAGGGATTATTTATAGAACCTAATTCTTTATGGTACATTTCCCACCATGTTATGATGTAATGTTAAATGTTGTTACCATATTTTCCATGTTTCAACTATTTTACTATTCTATATCATTCATAATTGACGTTGATTTTGATTCTAACCACTTTTATGTTCTATTAAAATTCACATTTCCTAACATGTAATACTTAAATCATTTTATGCTTATTTTATGTTCCCATACTAGGATTTATAGCTCACCTCTTTCTTATGTATGTCCCCGAGTTATCCCATGTAGTTTTAGAGGACCGATGATTTCTATGATCATGTTAAGGAAGTTTCAATAATGATGTTTTATCCAATGTATAAGATTTTATTCTACTTACCTAAATTCAAATGGCACAAGATTTTTCAAACTTCTTAGTTGTATTATGTGTATACCTATGCAATAAATCATGAATTATTATGTAAAAAAGACACAAGTCATCAGAAAGGAAGTGTTTGACTTTTCATTACCACCATACATGGATAGTTTATAAGTGGTATTAAATGTATTAATATGATATTTATAATATTATTATGTTTCTTATATTCTAAAATAATCACTATGCACCTCCCATTTATTGGAAAACAAACATGTCGCCCATGCATACATGCATACTACCACATCTAGAAAAGTTATGTATTTTTTTATGAAGTATTTTATTCTTTATAAAAATCTATTTATATTTTATTAATGACGTTAAAAACAAATAAATAATATTATTATGATTTTATATTAATGATATTATTCCAAAGGAATCGCCTTCTTAACCATTCTCACCCATAGATGATAACTTATTTCTATTTGGTTCTTTTTAACCACCAACATGAAAATTGATATCAATTTATATCATGGATGAATATGGAAACATCACTAATGGCTCTATTATAAATAAATGAGCTGTGATTTTTTATGGCTCTATAAAGGCTATATTAATATTTAACAAATTATTAATGTATCACAATATTTTCATAAAAATTACTGAATTAAGGTCATCTCCAAGTTCACCGTCATGAATCAAAACAAAAATAATTATGTAATTAAATTATAAAATTAAAACATAACATATTCTTCCTAAATTTATCTATGAATTGTGAAATTTGAATCTATAAATAAAATTTTATACCACCATTACAAAACTATTACTTAAAAAACAATTTAAAACAATAACATCATATGATGAAAATAAAATATAACTAACTAATATATTTGTAAAAAATTATTATAAATTAATATTATAAAAGGTTATATTTATGAAAGAGGTTCTAAAATAGGTTTTTAAGATATTTATTTTTTTTATACAAGAGGTCAGATAATGTTCAGCCAAGTGGAAGAAAGGTAATAAATTTTGCATCTCAATTTTTCTTCATTCAAATATGATGTGCATTAAACACATATTTTATTTTTTTATTTTATATATTAGACATTTACTTTTTGTAATAAATTATCATGAAATATTATTTATTTAAAAATATATATCATGTTCAACCTTTCAAGGGCTTTTAAATAGAATGATAATGTCTGATTAAGGGTTTTAATGTCTCATTTTGGAAATCCATGTGACATAATTGATATTTCGCACCATGTATTGTTATATATGGTGAAAATACTACACCATTAGATATATTATTTATATTAAAATATTCTTAAGTTTATTTTCATGTAATTTCAAAAATCAATACTTTATATACTTTTGATTCTACTATTACTGAAATTCATATTGGCTTTCCATCAAAAATTCATTTCTAGGAGACATGTTTTGTATTATACAACTATTTTAATTTTCATGGTATGTATACTGCCTATTTTATATATTATACCAAAAATTAAATTTTATCCATGGTATTTTATGTTCAATTAAAATCTCTCTCTTTCATGTTATTTTTATTCAAGTGTTACCATGTCTTAATGGTTTTTATAACTAAAATCCATTTTCTATTACTTATAATTCCTTCTCGAGAACATATTTCATACAAGAATGGTTCTTTAAACCCTAATATTATATTATAGGGATTATATTCTAAATCCACTCATAAAATTTGCTTTTTTGGGATTAAATTCATGGAAATATATTACTTATTTTTTATTTCCAATTCATCTATGGTGTATTGGTATGATTTTTCCTCCGATGAATTTCCTCTATGAACAACCTGTTTTTCATTTCTTTGATTGATGGTCATTAACCTAAAAACCCATAAATTTATTGATTTGGATAATTAGTTACATAAATATATACTAATTACTCTATATGTTATTACATTTTGATATGATTACATAGAAATTTATTAAATGTATTGATTGGGGAAATTTTTACAACTACTGTACATGTTATTTCTATATAGATTTTTATTATTTAATAAAAAAAATTTGTTATGTGTTGTATATAATACTCATTCATTCATATGATGAATGAATTATACATTATATATGATGATATGGGCCTAAAATATCCTCTTGATTCATCAATAGGTCTCATGAAACAAACTAGATTGAGTTTTTGGTTTATGTATTCCCATTTATTTGGATGTATTGGTTGAGGTCGGGCAAAAAAGTCAGTGTTTTTGCATAAGGTCTTGATCGAATATAATGCCTTGTCCCAAATCCTTGAAAATTATATAATCATGCTTTATATCAATGTGAATCTAGATAGTGTTATATATGTGATAATTTATATCATTTTATGATCCATGGATTCATTTCATGCTAAAGTGATCAATTATATAGAATTATAATATTATCATTTTCTTCATGTAATATTATTCAATACTTGATAATTATATGATATATTTAGGTATATGTTTTCCCATAATCATAATTCTATCTCACCCTATATATGTTTCTATTTCCTCTAGTTATGATTAAAAGTTTTACACACTATATTTTTAGAAAAATAACCTGTGTGGAAAATTTATTAGAAATGTTGAAGACTTGTTATAGACTAAATAGTTACATATATAGTTGGAAAACGTTCTAAAACTAAGAAATACACGGGATTTATTAATTAATGTTTTTTCCTAATTTTCAGAAACTCTAAACATAAGTTCTTATGGGAATGTATATAATGAAATATTCTCCCTAAATCATGTAATTATGGGATATTTACATTATATCGAATCATAGTTTGTATCAGTTAAGGGTTTACATAACTTTTGAGAATATGATGTTATTGTTTGAGGATAATTTAGGAGTCATAACTGCCATCATGTGTCGATATGTTAATATTGATAATAATTTCAATGGTATAGAAAAACCTTTAGTTTAGTTAAGGTAATATTTAATATTTTATGAAGTTTAGGAATTATGTTGAGAGAACTGTAGATGAAACCATAAGAATAATTCAATTTATATGAAGACATATTAGATTCTATTAAATTAGATATTGTGTGGTTCTCATAGAATTTAAACCACTATATCGATACTGGAAAGTGGATTCAACTATGGAATAGATTCACCTAGGGGTAATCATAGTAAAAAGGATGGTGGAGTGTTAAATTTATTTTTACTTATTGCACGAGGAGTGGGATTAATATTTCAAAAATGGATAGACACTATCATGTGGTATTTTTTAGAAATTCACATAATCTTTATGAATCATTATGACGGATTTAAATATATTTAGTTTATGTAACTTAATAGGGAATGAACATGGATAAACTATATTTAAATATAGTGATTCATAAGTTAGGTTATAGATGAAATTTATGAAACACGTATTCTATGTTTATAGTTTCTTTTAATGAAATTATAAAGTATATCATACCTCAAATTTCAATTATTTATGTAATTTAAAGAATAAATTTAAATCAATTTAGTAATATATTTGTGGGGAAATATGGTGATTTTCCAAATGTTTAACAAAAATAAATAGAAGGTGGAGTAGGGAATATTGTGATTATATAAAATTAGAAATCATAAATTATGAGTAAAAATGTGAACATTGTTGAATTACCAAACACAAAAACTAATATGATGATGGATTATCATTTAATTTCATGTGATATAGATTTTTAAGGAAATAATGTTCAATTGAAAACGTGTCAAGAAAGTGGGAAGAAGCTCTTAGGGAATGGTCATCATAGAACTAGAAGATGTTTCATGTGTAGGAAAGGAGGACATTAAATAGCTAATTTATGAAGTAAAATTAATAGTTATGCAAACTTAATGAAGTGAACATTGGAATTATCCAATTCAATTCCTTAAAAAAACTTTCTAATAAAGATAATAGACCGCTTTAGCCTCATTGTCCATAGGAAAAAGGTGGAGCTTGTTACATGATGAAAAATGAAGTGGATTTTTATAATTATGGAGTAACTTTCCTCTAGTTCAGATTTGTTTATGTCTTCATGGATTTTGATTCTATGCATTATAGTATATATAAGAAGTTATATATGAGTAATAAATCTCTACCCCAATGATTTTGTATATAATTATGAGATAAAACTTCTATTTATAAGATTATTATATCACAATTTAATGTTTATGGAAATGTTCCATTCAAAAATATTATTATTCTTCAATTAGATAAAATTAATGGGTTTTTAGAAATATATTGGTTCTTTCTATATAGAAGAAAAATTAATTTTTAGAATAAGGAAATCATATTTCATATCGACCTGTGATTTTTTATCAATATAATAATGATTATAAACTCCCTTTAGAGGAAACATTTATGATATAGATCTTCATACTCAATAATAAGGGACTCATGGGTCAAATGGTTAGAAAGAAACAAAATATTCTAAATACAGGTATTAATAAGAAATATATTAGTTTCATAGTCTTACCACTCATAGTAGAGCTAATATCTCTTTAGTTATTATATGATGAGTATTATTTATGTTATAGATTCCCCTTTATGATTTTGTTATTAAGTGAAAATTAAAATTATAAAGTCATAATTTATTTAAAGGGGGAGAATGTAAAACCAAGATATATTAAATTATATTTTATATTTAAAGGTAATGTGTTTGATATTATTCTTCAAATGTAATCGAAAACCGAAATGAACTGTGAAACAATATATAACCATCGAAAAGTTGCTTTTTAATTGGAGGGAATAAATAAAGGTTACAAAATTATAAAATATACGCAAAAATAAAAATAATTTCCTTTTTAATTATAATTCACTTATAAAATTCAATTAACATAGAAAAATAAAAAATAATATCATTTTATTATTAAAATATTATTTTATTAGAAATTTATTATTAGGGACTATGTTTATTTATTATAATAAAATAAAAATAATATGGTTTAAGAAGATGAATTTACTATATTAATATGATATTTATAACCATGATAATATTCTAAAACTATAGACCATTCATAATTTTCCTCTGGTTCTATAGAAAATGATTTTGTCTCGCATGTGTACTACAGACCACTACCTTCATGAAAGTGACATATTTAATTTTTCTTCTAGCCATTTATACATTATAAATTTATATTGAAATAAGATTCTAAAACATAAAAATATATAATTAATATCATTATTCTTTTTTAATAATGATATTATGAGAAAATAATCACCTTCTTCATAATACTCAACCATTGATTGTAGCTTATTCTTGTTTGGGCCGATTTAACCACTCACATGAACAATGCACTAAATATATATCATGGAATACTATGGAAATATAAATTATAGTTTTATAAGAAATATTTTTTAAATAATGTTTTTTTATTTTTTAGTGATTATATTAAAATTTGACTTATTATTAATATATCACTCTTTTGTTTTATAAAACTTATAGATACACTCTCGTTTTCAACTTTGATGTCATGAATCATTACTAAAATATTTATGAAATGAAATTAAAATATTTTAAATCAATATAAAACATATATTAAATTATCTATAATTATCTTATAATGATTAAATCTGTAAATAAAAATTCATACATCCATTACAAAACTAGTACTATATAAACAATCAATACTAATAACTTGTGATAATGAAAATAAATTATATATAACATATATATTTATAATAAATGATTAAAAATGAAGTCTAAAAAAATTTATAGGTATAAATAAGATTCTCAAATAGGTGATTAAGATATTTATGTTTATTATACATGATTTTAGACAACACTCAGGTAATCTAGATTAATCTTTAGTGGTTTTGCATCTCAATTTTTATTCATTGATATATGATAGTTATTTCCTGCTTGATTTATTTTTTGGTCTATATACAAGAAATGGATTTATTTAACATAAATTTTCTTTCAATAAATGGTATTTATAATTCCATATCATGTTTTACATTTTTCTGGCTTTCAATTCTAAAGATATCGATGATGTGAGGGTTTATTTCTCACAATTTTTAAATCCTTGTGTAATGTCTAATATTATACACCATGTTTTCACTTATATGGTGTACTTACTGCCCTATTGGATTCAATTATTTCTATTAAAGTTTCATTAAGGGGTTTTTCAAATCTTATTATAAATTCCTCATTTATATACTTTTAATTCTATTGTTACCAAAATTCACAAGGGTTTTCTATCTCAAATTCATTTCTTAGTGACATATTTCTTATTATACACATAATTTAAATTTCATGGTTTTTATACTACCTAATTGATTTATTATACCTTTAATTTCTTTTTATTCATTGTATTTTAGTTTCAATTTCAGGATATCTCTTCAATGTGTTTTTATTGAAGTGTTCCCAAAGGCGTAAGGGATTTCGTTAGCTAAAATATCATTTCATGGAGTTAAAAATCCCCTTATTGAACGTTTTTTAATGGATTACCTTGTAAATACTCCCATAATATATTCTATTGGAGAATAAAATTTCAAAAAACTTGTATTTATTTTGTATTCACTAATCATCCACTATGTATCATATTGACTTTTCCTTAAATTTATTTCCTTTTTGAACACTCTATTTTTTATTCCTTTTATTAGGGGGAATTCACTTAGATTCACATACATTTATTGATTTGTGGAAATAATTTTCCTAACTATATACCCTTTACTCTATATTATGATATATTTGGGTATTCTTATATTAAAATCTACTCCATTTGTTGATTGGTAAATATTGAAAATTCATATACTTTTTATTTTAATATAGATGTTTATATTTTACTAAGTCATGTGGGTTATGCATTCCATAGTTTAATAATTCATTCATATGATTAATGCATTGGAATTAGTTAGTGATAGGTGGACCCAAAATAGGCCCTCAATGCATGTGTAGATCTCATGAGACAAATTATCTTGGTTATTTAGTGTATGTCTACCCATTCATTTAGATTTCATGGTTATAGTGTTGACAACATGTAAATATTTTAGTACATGTAATAAAATATATGTAATGTCATGGAACAATTCCATGAAAATTATTATATTATGCAATCTATCACAATGAAACCAGTTATTATTATCTTTATGATTATTTCTATTTTTATTTCATCAATATATTTATTACATGATTTTGTGATTAGTTTTATTGAATTATTTTATTATCATTTACTTCTTTGCATATTATTTTTTTCTTTTTTATTCTATGATAGATTTCATTTTACATTTTCCTTTACTGATTATTTTATCACACCATTCTTATGTTTATATTTCACTATTTTATGTTTTAAACATGATATATATAAAATAATATCATGTCTAGATAATTTATGGATATGTTGAAGTGTTATTATGGTATAATAGTTTTCTATTTAGGGTGAAAATTTTTGATTAGTAAAGAAGGACATGGTATTAATTACATAATTATTTTTTATAATTATTTAAATTCTAAACCAAAAAGGTCATGGGAATTATTTTAATGAATTATTTCCAAAAAATACAAAAATAATGGTATAATTAAATATGGGAAATCACACTTCTCCATATATATAGCCATTCTTCCATAAATTTTACACTCCCCCTCAAAAATGATTCCATGTTTGTCCCAACTCTCTTTAGAAATTTGAAGTCCAGTCACCATTGAATATAATCTATCTAATGTGTAGATAAGAATATAATTCCATGTATTTCCATAAAAATCCATGTTTCTCTTAACAAAAAATTTTTTTGGACCATCTTTCTCAATTGGTGGAAATCCCATTACAATAGTAACAACAACTTCAATTATAAGTGAAAGAATATATGGAATAATCATATTGTTCCATCCATGAATTATTTTTCATTGAAATTAAGAATTTCACTACTATTGACTAAAATAATACTCTCTATTTCAAATAAATTAAGGATCTTATAGAAGAACCCTGGTTTGGTCTAATACAAATTGAAGTTTATAAGAATTTTGATAAAAAACTAATAAGGGGGGTTGAATTAGGGGTCCTCTTTTATAATTTTATTTAAAATAAAATTAGTTTATAATAATTATTATATTCTTGATCCTCTCAAACTTTTATCTCACCCGTAATAATTTTAAATACAAATATAAATAAATATATATGGAACACAGGGTATTTAAAAGTTCTGGTCCCAATGTGGGTGCTCACTCCTTGTTGTGTTTAGTTTCAGCCTGAGACATAGATATCCACTATATAACATAAGTGAATATAAGTAGGTTATCTCCCGAAAAGCCTTTACAGTCTTCTAAGTGTCTTAAAATATCATAATTTGTTCATTATAATAAATAACATTATTTTACAATTTTGAGTTAAAAATTTAAAGAGAATTAACACTTGATCTTCCGGCCACTTTTATAAAATAACTAATCTTCCTCTATGTTTTCTGAGTTAATTATAATCATCACTTTATCCCTTTTCAAGAATTGATATTTTAACCCTTTTACAAGATCATAAATACATCCATGCTCACTATTTAATGAAATTCACTATCTACAACATTAATATTGTATTGACCTAAGGTTTTTTAAATTAAATTCCCTTTTCAAATGAATAAATTTGTTATTGGGTAATGATGTTGTAGAAAACACATGCACAACAATAGATATTTTGGACTATTATATGTTATATCATATTGAATATAAATGACAGTTAAGAATAATAACAGTTGATAAGATATCCATTATATAGTAAACATATTATTAATATTTATATATAGGGTTATGATAAATCCTTTTGAAAAAGTAAAGGGAAGCGATGAGATCAATTAGTAGGATCGTTCCCTATAAATACCATTATCAAATCTTACTAGGAAGATATAATCCCTAGGATTTATCCTTAACCAAACATAATATGAGGTTCAATTACTAAAGAATGATCAAAACCATTTATTATGGATGCTCAAGATCATTTAGATAACAACCCAAACCATTTATGCTTATCCACCCCAAGAAAATCCTTTCATCGCACACCATTCCCTTAGGGAATTCATTGGAGTAGTAAAGAGATATGTATATAGACCATAAAAGTATGATTATTTATATTTTTTATAAATTAATTATTATATTAATATTTAATTTTTTTACTTCATTATAGTTAAAAATATGATTGATAAAAATTATTTTTTGATACGATGAAACACAATTTATATTTTTTGAAGATATATAGATTTAAAAAAGACACACTTTTTGATGAATTCAGTATTTTTTTTAATAAATTATATTTTAATAAAATATTATAATTAAATAATATTTATTAAATATAAATGGTTATATAATTTTAAAAATTAAAATATAATATTTATAATGGTTTGAAAACTATTATTGTCAAAAAACCAATATTCTCTATAAATGGGAATTTTTTATTTAAATTTTTAAATTCTCATATATAGATATTTTTTTTGGAAATTTAAATATTATTTTTGGAATCAACGCAAACAAATTCAAATATTTATTTTTAAATAATTTTTTAACACAATTTAATTTTTGGATAAAAACTAAATATTGTATAATTATACGATATGTATTATGACATCATAAAAGAAAAAATTAATGTAATGAATACTATAAAGAGTAAAGATGGCCATTTTTTTATTCCCCTTTTAAATAATGTTTCTTTTAATCTATTTTATTACTTTTATAAACCCTTAATGAATCCTCCATAAGCTGTAGTATATTTTAAGGTTTTAAAAGCAATTGTTTATAAACATGAATCACTTACACATAAAAAGGTTTACTACTATTATAATATTGGTTGATGGAATTATTAAATATTTACATCCAAACCCATTTATTAGAAATAATTTTCAGAAATAATGGTATGGTTTTTGTTTTTTATTAATTTATTACTTAGAGTACAAAACCTATGTTTAGAAATTATTAAAGAACTCTCCTGACTTTTTCTGTATAAACCCATCCATCCACCCATTCCACTTTTCTAAAACCATTATATCTAAAATTTACTCATCAATTAAATCACTAGAACCCTATAAATGTATCCCAAGTTCTTAGAGAGATCTTATCAAGGTTTATGATGTTCCCTCTCAAGTTAGGTGATCCTCTCCTCCTCTTTATTTAAGTACTTCTATTGTAATATGAATTTTGATTTCCAATTTCTCATATTGGGATATGTTTTTGAACATCCCTCATACATTAATTATTATTTACAAGCGATTATAGACCCCTTTCACTCCAATTCACCTCTCCCATAAACCAAAATGTACACATGTTATGTTGCTAAAAATTATTTATCAATTTTCCATGGCAAACAATTTTGTAGTGAATACCCATCTCCATTTCCATTGAAGGGTATTAAACTTGTAGTACATATCATAAATTTATTGAGTATTTAAATTTATATAACCCTAAATCCTTAATAAAGGGGTTTTAATTGATGAAATTCATTCTTATTTTGCATGATCTATGAGGCACACTTATGCATGTACATGATATGAAATTGATGGGTGTTCTTCGAATTATATATCACTCCAATTAATTGGGTAATGTTTTTATCTAATTAAATTCAACGTATGGTGCATAAAAGGTTATCCTAATCATAATATGTTGTGTTTTATGGATGGTTAGTGTTGAAATATGTTTATAATGGAATATTTTATGTTATTTATACATTCCTATATAGCCTTTAAGTTATCACATTATATCATGCCTCATTATTCAAGATTATGATTATCACACCTTATATAAATTTTTGATATTACAATTGAATCAAATGTATTAATTTCATCATATAATTATTTTATTATTACCTTACTATGATTCATAACTCAACCCTTTATTGTTTACATTCCCAGGTTATTCTGCGCAATATTTTAAGATTAGTGGAATTTAAAGGAATATTTTATGTTTTCATATAATTAAATTGTACCCATGTTCCATGTTATTATGTTATGTTCCTAATTTCTCAAATATAATAGACCTCACAATCATTACAATCATATTAAGTGTATATTTATTTAATAAATCATGAATTAATGTGTAAGAAAATATGGGTTTTCATAATTGGTAATAAAGAAAATTCTAGTTATTTTGGGATTGTTATTAGAAAACTATAGTGAAATCCTAAGGTATAATAATAATCATTACAAGATGTACCTAAATTTTCATACAGTATATACTAAGTGGAGTCTATGAAAATACATCCCTCTCTAGATACTACAATTATATTTGGTTCCCGCACATTTGTACTTCATAGTAACAACCCTGAAAAGGGTACATTGTGCTAAAATCGATTATATCCTGGTGATTAACGACTATCCTTGTTGTACAGCTGGTTTGACAGTCCAGTGGGATATGCTTCGGTAAATTCACAATATTCATACAAACCAGTATGAAAGGAATAAAAATTCCCATATGATTTTATATTAGGAAATAGATCAACGATAACATAGATTGAAAATCATAAATACATATATTAAGGAATATATATCCTTTTTTAGTTATCAATTTATTATTCATGGTTTTCTATTGATGTGTTTAGTAGTTTAAAGATATGCATCCCTATTTTATCCTTTATTCTAGTTAATGGATAAAAAAATTTGGAACCTAGTAAACAATAAATGTGGGTAGAAATGTGATGATATACCAAATGTTATGCCTAACAAGATGGGAACTAAAGTTAGTCATCATTTTATTACTCCAAACAATCAACCATGAATCACAATTAACAATGGGTTGAATTTCAAAACGTAACAATGAATATGAGTATGACATCTTAAAGATGTCCTTCAAATAAAGGTGATAAAGGGAAGAAGATTCAATTTCCTAAATGACCCTAATAAAGAATGTGAAATTAAGGGAAATGTCACAAAGTAACTTGATGATGTTTTTTGTGTGTAAAAATTGTGTTTAAAGTAGCTAATTATGATGAAAAAAATGAAGAGTATATTTAACATAATGGATGGAAAAAAATTTCAATATAATGTTCCATTAACTATTTTATGTCATAAATTTGGAGAATTTTGGAACTATCTGGGATGTTATTCTATTCCAAGGGATAATAAGAATGATAAGAAACAAAAATCTCCAAGACTAAGGAAAGAAAATGAATCTTATTGTAGGCTTGATCATGATGACTGAAGTACATGTAATCTCTACTCCAAACTCATATATGACCTTTTGTATTTCAGTTCAGGCCATATTATAATCTCGGTATGTTTTATAAGAACATCAAGTCACCACATTAAATTATTTGACATCATCACGAAAAAATTCAATGATTAATGTATCATAATTTAAATATTAGTGGAAAGTTATTGAAAATCTCATCATTCTCCCTCCAGTGGAATTTTATGCTATTATGGGTATGGAATGGGTTTCCTTATATAGAGAGAACATAAATTATTTAGATTTGGATATAATTATCTATATTGAAAATCACCATCAAATTATATACAATTGTAAGGAGGAAGATGAATTTCCTTTGGTCTCATCATCCAACACATATATATTATTTTCTTATGAGTAATAATATCTAGATTTTATTATTGATACTAAGGAAAAGATCAACTTTCATTACATTCCCATTATGGTTGGATTAATTGGGGTGTTTCTTGAATAATTTCCATGTCTTCCACCTAAATGAGGGTTTATGTTCTCAGTCAAACTTATACCTTGACCATGTAACCTTCCTGGGGAATTTTATATCTTAAAATAGGATATATGTGGATCCTTAAAAAATAGAGGCAATTAAAGGATGACCTAGACTTAAATTTGTTACAGAAATCCATATTTTCCTTAGATTAGTTTGGTGTTATCAATGATTCTAGAGAAACATCTCGCAATTTTTAATCCCACTAACAGAGCTTATAGAAAAGGTATTTATGTTTTTATAGGATGATTAATGTGAAAAATGATTTAAATAGTTGAAGAAGATAAGAATCACTTCACATGTTCTCACATTACCCACCAGTGGGGAAGGATTTATGATCTATAGTGATGCATCCAAAAAGGTCGTGGGTTTTATAATCATTCAAGAAGAAAAATTGATAGCCCATAGCTCCAATGAATTAATGATTCAGGAAAATAACTAACCAAAACATTATCTATATTTTTATATATTGATATTCACATTAAGGATTTGGTGAAATTTTCTCTAGGGAGAAAATTTTAACATATATACAGATCATAAAATCCTTAAGTATATATTCTCACAAAATAAGGATAATATTCCCCAACCATGGTTTTTTTGCCTATCAAGGATTATGATTTTCTAATCCATTACCACAATATAAAGGAAAAAATTGGAATATTATCTTAGTATAAATAATCTTACATCCCTATCCATTTTGTGAATTGAATTGGAGAAAATATTTTTGAACATACAAAGGATTGAAATTGGAGTAATAAAGGGATATCTATCTTACCCTTCTCAACTAACTGAAAAACCATCTATTATTAAAAGAATCAAGGAGGCCCAAAAAGATGATGTGTTCTTACAGAATAATGTAGTGAATATTATGATGTTCAACTATGATAAATATAGAGTTATAAGGTTTGGAACCTATATATGTTCCCCATATAAACTATAATAGAAGATGGAAATTTTGGATGATGCATATAGCTCATCCATCTATACTCATCTAGTAATCACTAGGATGTATAGATATTTGAAGAAAAACATCATGTGGGATAACATAGAGAGGGATATTGTAGAGTTTGTATCTTGATACATGGTGTGACAGAAAGATAAAGCGGAATGAAAAAATATAAGGATATAATAAATCCATTTACTGTATATTTATGTAAATGGGAGATAATAACCATGGATTTATTTGTATAACTCTCTAGGAAAAAAATTCCATTTCTTTGGTAGTCGACCACCTTAACAAGTTATATAATTTCATTTCTATCAAGGATGATTTCCCTCTCAAATAACCTTCCAATATATATATAAGGGACGTAAAAAAAACACAAAGTTCCACTTTCTATTGTGTCTGATTTAGATCAAAGGTTTTCCTCTATGTTTTGGAGAATAATTTAGAATGTAGTGGATACTGAACTAGGCCACAACACTACTTATCACAGTCAGAAGGATGGAAAATCTAAAATAACCATTCACACTCTTGAGGATATAATGAGATATTTTTCATTGGATACATGAGGATTATGGGACCAAACCCTTTCCATATTTGAGTTCACATATAACATTGATTTCCATTATAGTATTCAAATGTAACCTTATGAGGCTCTACATTTTAAGAGGAGTCAGGCTTAAACATGTTGGTATAAAGTTGGAGAGTAGAATCTGATCAGCCTTAATCATTCCCAAGTGATGATAGATATGGTCCAACCCATTCAGTTTCATATGAAATCCATAAAAATTCAATAGAAAAACTATGTAGACAATCATTGACAATACATGGAGTTTGAGGTTATACATAAAGTGTTCCTCCAAATATCATCATGGATGAAATTCATGAGTTTTTTTAAGAAGAAAAATCTTAGTCCAAGATACATCATCCCCTTTGACATCATTAATAGTATTGGAGTAGTGGCCTATCAACTAGCACTACCACCTAACCTATATCAATTACATGATGGGTTCCATATATCCAAATAGAATATGTACATACTAGAACCATAACATTTAATAAATATAGTTGTGGTACCATTGAAGAATAACCTCTCATTCCATGATATTTCAGTGAAGATCATAGATCATATAGAAAAGGTTCTATGAGACAAGACCACCCACCTAGTCAAAGTACAATGGCAGGACACCAAGGTAGATGAAGCTACATGTGAACCAAATGATGAGATGAAAAAGAATTACTCTTGATTGTTTTAGTGTATTAAATGAAAATTTCATGGAAGAAATTTCTAAAGGGGTTGGAATGTAAGGAAAGAATTTTTATTGGAGAAATTATTTTTTAAATGAGAAAATGAACTATTATATCCTGATTTTATAGAAAACACGTGCACTACTTTAGTTATTTTTGACTGTTATAAGTTATATACTATTGAATTTAAAAGAAAATTAAGAATCATAATCATTGATAGGATATCCATTATATAGTGACCATATGATTAATATATTTTGGGTTATGATAAATCTTGTTGACATATGAAAATGGTTGTGATGCAGGTTGAGTATGATTTTTTAGAGCCTCGAAGCGGCAGGGATCTACCGTTCTGCGTCGCTAGTGTTTCCACTCCGGATCTCTCCCTTTCCTCTCCTCTCCCCCTCTGGTTTGTCTCATCAGCTTGGTGTTTCACCCTTCTCGGAGATGGTGCGTCGTCTTGGCTTCGGCTCTTGCTCCGTCTAGGCGCTGTCGTGCTTCGGTTTTTAGGGGTTATGCTTCGTCTGCGATGGGGGCGTGTCTCCACAGCCGAGGCATGGGACGATGGCCTCAGATCTGGAGTGCAACTGTGATGTGCAAGACGGTGAAGGGTTTTTGGTGCTAGATACCGGTCTAGCATTGGTAGACGTGGCATCGTGATGGGAGAGGTGTTCCGGACCTATTCGGTGGGAATGGTTTCGGCCTCGGAGCAATGCGGAGGGGAGGGGGGATTTCTGGTGTCTGGAGGCCCTACGTTTCATTCCAACATGTCCGATCTTGGATTTTTCTTCAATTTTTTATCTATTATGCTGTTGTGAATCTGTGTAAGGGAGGCTGGTGGATAGTTCATGTTGTTCTTCATGTTTTATATGCCATTTTCTGTGGTTTTTTGGATGGAAGCTGGTGAGGTGCGTTTTCGGTCCAGTTCTGAATGGATCCATGCCAAGAGCGGTGTTTCTAGTTCAGAGTGGCCCAGACTCCTCCTCTGGTGACATCCATTGGTGTGGGGTTGGTAAATCCAATCCTAGGTGACGTTTTCAGGGCTTCTCATCCTTTGGATATTTTTTGGTTACTTTTGTGGATACAGTGGTGGTTGGGAGTCATGAGGAGTGCGGCGAGGGTTGTTTAGTGATATCATGTTGGAGGCTGACTCATGGAATGTTGTTTTATGTCATCGTATTTTAATCATGGTTAGGAGAATTGAAACTAGTCTCGATTTGATTTTGAAGGTGGAAAGGTAGTGCTACTAGACTTGACCATTTGGATAGGTCCCATAGATGGTTCCAGAGATAGCGGTCTATATTTACAGAGATTTACAGATTTGGTATTTAGAGAGGGTATGGAATCAGCCATCAGATTGGTCCTGTGCTCACTAATATAATTTTTTGTTTTTGCACCTCCTGAAGTGGGCGACCACCATTGGCGGTCTCTAAAGAGGGTATTAGAGACCGCCATAGGCGGCCGCTAATATGAATGTAAAATTCTAGCGGGAATTTTCCCACGCGCGCATCTTCTTCTTCTCGCCTGCTTTAGCCGCTACAAATCCAATTGATGCCGCATGCCGCCGCATTCCGCCGCACACAACCATCTCAATTCATGCCATACCATGCTTCCTCCATGACCGTCTTCTACATCCGAACAACCCGAACCCTCGCCTCGGACATCTGGCGACCTCATCCTCAACACCTGAATAACCCAACATCCACCGTCATCGTGTGTCCGCCATGGCCAGTGGGGGAAAGCTCTTGTGTCCCTTGCCAAACAAATGCCGAGATGAGGACCCGCATGAGGACCAGAATAATGATGTGTTGATGTGAAACATTAGCGACCACCATTGGCGGTCGCTAATGAGTTTTACCGACGAAGCTAATGCGACCGCCAAAAGCGATTGTTGGGCGGTCACTAAAGCCTTTTAGCGACCACTATTGGCGGTCGCTAAAAGCAGTAATTCTAGTAGTGGATTTTTCATAGGACACATGCTTGCCGAACAGCCTTGAACGGTGGAGAGCTTCATCACGACCATTTTCTTGGGAGGGGCAGTTCCTTGTTCTCAGTTTGGTATTACTTTTTTTCCCTTCAGGTGTGATCTGTCTTCTGTCTATGAAGTTTGTCTCGGTTTCCCCCATTCTTCCCTAAAAAGGGGGATTTATCAAAATGATAAAAAAAAATTGAGGCCTTCGGTCCGTTGGAGGAAAATGGTTGTGATGGCCTCTACTAGTAGAATTGTACCCTATGATTCCCATTTATCAGAGATTCCTTGGGAGATAACATCACTAAGAATTTCCTTTTACCAATCAAAAGAAAATATTTAATAACTAAATAAATAGAGACACTAGTTATGGGATAAGTTAATGCTCATTGAGATCAGATCTCAAACAATGTATATGGAACCAGTCGAAGAAGATCTCACCCTCACACACCTTACCCTTTGGAAATTTTCTGGTGTAATATACAGATATGTATCTAGACCCCAATATTATGAATTTATATATTTTTTATAACATGATGATAAAATTTATGTTTTATTATCATTTAATAATAATTAAATAATATGTTTGATAATTATTATAATTTGATAAGATGAAACAAAATTTAAATCTTTGGGAAATATGTTGCATCGATCAAGACATTATTTTTTAGGAATTAATGAGTTCTTTGAAATAAATGATAATTTAATGAAATATTATTATTAAATAATATTTATTAGATATAAATTATAATATAATTTCACATATTCAAATGTAATTTTTGTAAGGGTAGAAAACTATTATTGTTAATAAAATCTATAATTTTCAATAAATGAGGATTTCTTATTGGCAATTTATATATTTAGAGGTTTATTTTTATAAATTAAATATTACATTATGCATAATCATGTCAAAAAATCAACTATGATTTTATTATTAATCTTTTGAGATATTTGAATCATTGGGTAAAAATTATGTATGATATAAATACACAGTATGTATTATAACTTCATAGAAGTCAAAAAGTGATGTAATAAATACTATAAAGAGTATCCATTGCCAAAATTCGGTTTACCACTATAATTAATGTATTTATAAATATTTTTTTATATTTTTATAAATACTTCATGAATAATCTAAAATCTATAGTATATTTTAATGGTTTAAAATCAATTCTTCAGAAACATGACTCACATCGACATCACTAAGGATATTATTATAATAATTTATTTTCTTTTCCTTATAAAAAAATTTAATCTGATATTATTTGGTAGAAACCATGGTAAATCCTTGATATGGTTCATGTTTTGGATTAATTCATTATATAGAGGTCAAAACTGAAGTTTAGAAATTTTTAAAAGAACTCTCCTCAGTTTTTCTATATAAATCCACCCATTTTCTCCTTCCTCTTCACTCAAAAACCATATAGAACGAAGTGTTTCTATAATTACCTATATATATACTTAAATAGGTTCCCCAATCTCTTAATAATATCCTCATGTTCTTTATAAACCACCCTCCCAAGGTATTGGATCCGCTCCCCCTCTTTATTCAAGAATTTCCATTGTTCAATGACTTTTGATTTCTAATTTCTCGAGTTGGGATATGTTTTTCACATCCCTCTTACTATCCATATGATTTAAATGTGTTGAGTAACCCATTTCACTCTCATTAACCCCACCCATAAACCTTTATGCACACTAGTTCTGTGTCTACAAATTATCCCATGATTTTCCATTCCAAACAATCATGTAGGGAATACCCATATCAATTTCCACTCAATGTTATTCAACTTATTGTGCCTATCCTGTATTGATTTGGGGTTTATATTTACGTAAACAAAAATTCCTAGTATTTTTGTTAAAATTAATGAAATAAATCATTATGTTGTATGATCTATGTGGCACACATATGCATGCATATGGTCTGAAAGAGACAGGTTGTCCTATAATTATATATCCCTCCAATGTATTGGTTAATGTTTATATCTAATGACATTTCATGTATAGTGCATAGGATTTTATCCTAATCATGCTATATTATATTTTATTAGTGGTTATAATATAAATAAATTGAATTAGATTTAATGAAGTCGAAAATGGTAATAAAAATTCTTAAACTTGGTAAATAGGGTAATTTCATTTTTGGGAAAAAAATAAGTCACTGAGGTATCAATTGAGTTTCTATGATAAAAGTAACATTAGGTAAAAGGGGTTAAATTTTTAAAATGTCATGAAAACATATGTATAAATTGTGTGGATGAGGGGATTCAAAAACCAAATCCATTATTTTTACTTTACATCCACTTTAATTTTAAAATGACATTCTTCTTCATTTAGGAATGGATATTTGTGGAATTCCACTCAAAACTAACATACAAAAAGTCCCCTAATATTTATCTCCTAGACCACTCAATCTATTATATTATCTATTAAATTTCATCCCATTTTCCATATCACAAATTCTTTTATACATTTGGTAGCTTTTGGTTCCAAGAATGAATCCTAAATCCTTCATTTCAAAGGAATGTGATTTGAAATCGACTGAGTTCATTAAAGTGGTTAAAGCGCTTTAGTGTAATGTGAGAGTAATGATAAGGGTTTATCATCTGAAATTTATTTCATTGAGAAACTTTCTATATTTATCAACTTATTTCTTAATGTGTTGTATTTAATACCTCATGAATTTCATTTACCATATTTACATTTTTATCCATGGGATTTAAAAATCCATATAATGATATTTTTTCAAGGAATTTTGATTCATAGTTAACAAATATGTGAGGGTTTCTTGACCAATATTATTTTGAATAATTGAATTTTTATGTTTGGACTTATATATGGGGAAATTATATGATCTTCTCTCTTAAACGCATATTTTTTATTATCAAATTGTTTTTTGTGGGTTTTAAATATCATTTTACTATTTATTATCCCTCTAAATAGAAATTTGACTAAAAGGATGTTTATAAATTCAGCCGAAATTATCTCATGTTTTTATTTAGGAATATTTCTCTAGAATTTCCTTATTCTCTATATTATTTAATGTATGTACATACCTATAATGTTTTATTTTATTAAGGTATTTTTCAATGGAATTGTATTTCATTACAAAAGGAATCTTCTTTTACTTTTTTATATAACATCCCTAACTAAAAGGATTATTAACATGTGCCTCAGTCCAAGTTCATTAAAAGAACTCCTGAATTCCTACCCATATGCTAGAGGATGTTGACTAGAAATAAAGGTCAAGGGTAGTATTGTGGGGAGACTATACCCCTTAATCAGAGTGTGAAATAAAGGATAAAATATCAGAGTATCATACATCAATGATAAACATCATATTATATAGGATAAATGAAACATCCATAAAAATATAATATGCAATGTGGATGACATAAAATCATATAATGACAACCTCCCACTAGGACGATCACCTATACCAATAAAGATATTATTAAATAAAAAAAATAAATGTGCAGAAGGCTCTACAACATTCTTTGTCCTAAACTCAATTCCAGTCTCCAACCCCACTCGAGTTTCCCAACTCAATAATGAACACCATTCTGAGTCTCTTATCAACCTATTCATGTTACAAGTTAGATTTCTACTCAGGTACCCATGTTCCATTCCCTCCCAAGTAGTATGTGAGTATGTAATTCAGTACGGCACCACCGAGACAGTCCTGTAAATAACCATTAAATGTGACATTTTTGCATGTGAAATTCTTAGAATAATTAAAGATCTCATAAAATTATAAATAAATAAACCATTATTGATCTTTTACTTCAATAACCCCGATCGACTATATGAGATTCAACTAGTGCGACGGTGTCTCTGAGAACTCCATTTAATCATGTATCCACTATGGTAACACACCATATCCTAGGAGTTACCCTAGGAATTCATATTCAATCTTCCCCAAATAGCCAAATATCTCATCATCAATAGATCAACAACTACGTCCTATGAATCCTTGGAACCACTGTGAAATCCAAATCAATTGGCTCGAATAACATTCCAAGATATATTAGGAAATAACTTATCATAATCACCTCCATGTCACCATGCCAATTGATCATATCCTAGATATACTAGGAATCCCCATAAGATAAAAATAAAATCATCATGCTTGACTGGACTAATCATAGGGGTGACCTAGGCATCCCATAATAGGGATAATTATAAAAATTCCTAAGCTTGAATGAAAGATCCTTGAAATTCTATGTGTACTATGAACTTTTATCATCCAGGGGATCCCATAAATACATGTGTTATAATCCTTATGTCATGATAAATCATAAGTAGCTCAATAGTAGGATCCTAGGAATCACATTCAAGAATGTTGTATGGCATCATATGATCAGTCGTATCACAAGGGTATCATATAAATATAAAAAGATAGATCCAAATAAACACCTCTGGGAATCCAAAATGTCACCCTCAAATAATATCCTTCTAACAGGTTGTCTCAAAGGGTGCACATATAGGAATCTATTACTATACAAAATGAAACTAAACGAAATAATATACACAAGGTAGGGGTTTTCTAAATTCCTAGACCCATCACCTTTATCTGCACCCCCCTCGGGATCACATCATTTGTACATTTTCTAAAGATACACCTTCTACCATCTCTACATTTTCCCATATTCTCACTCTCACTATGACCAAAAGTTATAGTGGGTACCTACTAGGGTCCCTTAGATCTCAGTGGGACCGCATGACCTCCTTTTTGTGTCACACTAGGGATATGGCCTTATGATTATTCCCTATACCATGTCACGAAGAACAGACCAAACACCTGACCTCACCAACAGTATCCTCTGGGTCTAACCACCAATGTAATCATGTCCTACCTGGGAATAAACCCTTTCCCCATAGTCATTTCAGTTTTCTTGATACCTCCCAAGAATCACAAGGTTAATCATGTCCTACATAGGCCAACCACTATTATTGAACCCTTTACTTCATAAGGGAGGGTCTCATGGAACCTATTCAAGGTCCCATAATTCTTACTAATACCAAACAAATATTTCCAACATTCTTCTTCTCAAGGCTATGTACAAGGGATCCATTGATAGGGATACTATATCGCATTAAATTTATTTAATTTTAATTATACCCCTCATGGGGTTTCTATATCCCAAGGAACACAATTAAATATATATCATTATCCACCAGGGACTAAGATGTATATCCAATGCATGAGGATCCATCGAGGTCCCTCAACAGCTGGTGGAACTCAATCATAGGTTGTAGTTTTTATTAAACAAAAATAAGAAATTTTTGAGAGGTCGACCACCTAATTTGGTGGGGGCATACATTCCACATGCATAAAATTTAATTCATAATACCAAAAGGAATATTTATAAGGAATACCTACCTAAATATAAATAAAATCCCATTTTTAAAGTAGCTTAATAAATCTCTCCAGGGTTCATTATGCCTACCAAAATATTGTCCAATATTCAGAGTTTGTAAATCTTTGAAGACGAACCCAGTCATTTATTTTAAACAATTTATAAATAAATATTAAATTTATCTTCAAATTTTAAATTATTTTTAGAAATTAAATCAATAATACATAAAAATCAAAATCTAATCGTCCTCCCTCATCACATCAGAACTGAAACCAAATTCCCATCAATGACTCGTATCATGCTCCAAAGTGTATTTCAATCCAAATACCTGATCAAGAGATCCAAGAAAATATCATAATAATTTTAATTTTTAATTAAACCCTTTTTAAAAATGGAAATGAAATATACCTTTATTGAAGTTCAAAGAAATGGTGTTTCAATGTCACCCTGTAACATTCCCTAGGAAATATAAGAAAAATCCCCAACAAGAGAAAAAATCAATTACAAATTTAATCAAATTTGGATAAAGCCCCTGATAAAAATCAGGAAGTAATATTACCTCCATGAAATTGATGTGCGACGATGGGAAGACATCATCATAGTATCACCTCTATAAATTCCACATGAAATCACAATGACACATTACTGATTACTCCATTCTTATATGGAATTGGCACCAAATTCATAGTCAATGAACTCAAAAAATTAGAAATAGAGTAGGAGGATATGAAAAGAGGTAGTGGAGGATGAATTTTACCATAATGCATAGAATATTTGTGCCAAAACAATCCCAAACCATAGGGAAACCAAGTAGAATGAGGGAGGGGCTCAGATGGCTCATACGCCCCAGAAGAGGGGAAGGGGGATTCCCCCTTTAAAAATTCAATGGTGTAGAAATATAATTATTTCCTCTTTAAAGCCCAATATTTAGATGGTTTACACTATCAATATAAAATGATAATTCCAAACTCCACCTACCATCGGATATTTCCTACAATCTAGTCATTGGTTCTACAATAATTTTTGCTGTAGTGGCCATCATGCCTCTCTCGAGGCTCCTCTGAGCACCTAGGACCCATCCAAGCCTCATAATAACTCCAAAAAAAATCCTTTGAAGGTACTAAAATACTATGGATTTGATTTTGAGTCTTTATTCTCAAAAATTCATTAACACTAAATTAAATGTTTTTAATTTTTTTAGGAGTTTTCACTGCAATATGTAAACGGGGTTTTATAATCCCTGACCAAAATACTTTTCATCCATGAGAAATATCAGTGGATATCCAAAAATAAATCCTAAACAAACATTTTCACTACGTCCCATTCAAATTTTCACGTAACATATTAAAATGAAATTTTTTTTTCCATAGTGTAACCCCAAAATATATGGTATTGAGTTCCCAAGATCCCAACCCAACTCTCATATCTACCTGAAGAATCACGACAACACTCTACGAAACCCATCTATCCTGAGAAACCCACATGTAATTATCCAATTAAAAATTCATCCTATGGTTCTGCTCACCAAATTCATTATTTTATAATGGTCAATTTCAATCAATGACACTTCTCACCATCATAACCTCCTACCAAAACATCAATTTAATGATCTATCAATATCCCAGCACAATTTCTAATTTATCACACCTCGTCACACTTGAATATACCATTCAGTATGATATACTAATTATAATTTGTAAATTAAAAAAAATAGTCTATCACCCTCATCTGAGCATAGGTCCAAGAAAGTTGGCTTTTTTACATGAGCATCCCTAGCCAATTTTCAGAAACACTCGTTGTCTCTATTGTTATGTGTTTAATTAAATTATTGGCCCACAACTTCTAATTAAAGATAATAATTCAATTCAAACCACCTAGGGAAGAAATATATTTTAAATATTCATTATCTTCCCTTGAACCACTACCAAACACCTGATCATCATGCATTAAAAATCATAAGCATTTTGTGATCATTTGAATAAGCTCAATGAAGTTCTAACTGGACCCCAGTGCAATTACCTGCTGGATTCCTTAACATAAAAATGTAATCATCCTTCTATCCCCCTGACCACTGGCACACCAAATATCTGACACATTCTCATATCCCATAAAACTACCTCGATCCAAATTCCAGTTCACTAAATCCATCAGATAACACATACGAATTTATACCATATATTCACTATAGAACCCAAAATAAACCACATGAATTCATTCAACGACATCCAAATTACAAAAAAAACTCTAAAATTACAAACCTCACCACTCCAATGAACCTTTATTAATGAGATACACTCTTACATGGTCCATTTTCTATCCATTAACACATGCAATTACTAGATATGATGCAACACCCTAATATTTTGTGAAAAAATAGTTTTGAATTAATTTATTATTTTTTATATTTATCATTTCTTGCTAAACAGAATATAGATTTCGTTATATGAAATATCTAATTTTGGATTGACTTATACTATAAATTTTTTTTTATATTCTACACTAGGTTAAGCTTGGGCTACACGCAACACCAACTTCACTTACGTTTCACGCAACAATGAGTTTTTATAGAACATCATTTTATTATTATAATTTTTTAAACAATATAGTTATAGAGTATCCATTAAACATAGTAATATGAATATTAATATATACTTTTTAAATATTAATTATAATGTTTTGATATAAATAAATCATATTTAATAAAAAACATACAATTTTTGGTAAAGTCCTTAAATGTTTGAAATTTTTATTTTCTAAAATGAATTGCTTTGTATGCCCTTATTTGAACAATGATAAAATTATTTTTATACAATTTTAGAAATTGAATTTTATAAAATGTTTTAATAAAAATCTACACCAAGACATGGAATATACTGGAGTTATTAATTTATAATGGAAATAACCAAGAATGATGAAGTGGAAGAAGAAAAGAACTTGAAAGAGGTGATGAAATATTTACCTCTTCTTCGGGTTCTTCCTTTTGATTTGATCAAAAGGGATCCTAAGGATGGATTTTTGACTAAAGGAAGGCCCTAGTATGAAGTGAGGGAAGTTGATAGGATATTTTTCTAGGGTTTGGATGATCCAAATGGATTTGATGGTGTGAATTTTAGGGAAGGAGAAGTGATCTTTTATAAGAGAGGTGAGGGGTACCATTAGAAAAGATTGAAATATTGTTTTATAATAAATTCATGTTAGGTTTATAATGGCTAAAAATTGACTTATTTCGAGGATAGGGTGGGTATTTGTCGAAATCCTTTCAACCAACAGATTTTAGACCGGTTTAGGTCACCACATTAACCTTATCATTTATATTTAACTATTAGTTAAATAGTTTGACATTTACCATGTCTCTTTTTATTTTTATATTATATGGTTAATAAACTTACTATAACAAGCAAAGAGAACCCCAAGTGGTTAATTATTAATATATATAACCTTATCTAAGTAATTTTTCTGAAACTTATATTTTTAGGAATAGAATATAAATTTATAATATAATATTTGTTTTAAAAACTCTTTTATGTCAATTTTGACACTATTTGGTAATTGATTTTTGTAAAAATTATAACAGAATTTTTAATTCAAAAAAAGTTAATTAAATCAATACTAACATGTCATATTAACCTATAAAATTAGTTAAATTCATAAAAAGTCTTAAATTACATTTATTTGTATATTTATAATATCAATTATTTTAATATTTAATTAATAAGGTAATTACTGCATCATTATTCTGCCATGAATAAATTAGATTATTCAATGTCTAAAAATTATAAATAAAATTCCATTATTTAAAAAATATTTTTATCTTTATAATTAATATTTATAGTCTAATTTATCTTATGTATAACCCTATATTAAAAATGGTTTAGTTTTTAAACATTGATTTTAAGTCTTTTAACTCTTCTTTAAATAAAATAATAATAAATGTCCTATTCTAATCCAAGTGGACCTAAATGATAATATTTTATTCATAAGGTTGTTTTTGGTCAGGATAAACTTATACAATAGAATTAATAAATGTCTTAGGGTAAAAATAATATCATTTTTACCTTTAATTACCCGGTTTATTTTTAACCGTGGTAAAAAAAAGTAAAAATTTATTATTCACCAAAAATTATTTTCATCTCATTTAACCACATTTTACTTACTAATATCAACCATGTCTCTCAGATTTTCTAAATTCCATTCACATAAGCGGTAAAATTATGTTTTATGTGAATTTTCAAATGCTCCTAAGAGGTGGGTAAAAGACAGTAAAAAGTTCAATACAATTATATATATATAAACTTATTATAAAATGACTCTAATGAATTAAATTGAACTTATATAGTTATTATGTATCTATTTTTAACTAATATAAATTAAAATAAAATAACTAATTAATTAAATAAAAATTCATTTTTAACCAATAACACGGTGTTTTTCACTATTCATAAAAAACTGAAAGTTTCCAGAAAAATACCAAAAATTCACCCTAATATAATTTTGATATTCCAAAATCAAAAATTAAGTCCATTTTGAAAAATAAAATTTATAAAATTTCAAAAAGTGAGTATTACTATTCATAACGGCTGGTTTGATTGGTCACGGTGTGTTAAAATCTCGAAGTTGCGTAGAACGCAAGCTATTGCATTATTCAAAGGGAAACGTACCATGGAAGCTTTGGGTGTTAAATTATCCCCTCCTTCAAATAATTTCATCCTCAAAATTTCTAGAATACCACCTCACAAAAAGAATCGAGTGGTTCTTCATCATAAGTTCCTCGGGTTCCCATGTTGCCTCTTCCATCTTATAGTTTCTCCATAGAACTTTTACCAGACGAGTCGTCCGGTTTCTCAACACTTGTTATCTTGTTTCAAGAATCTTGACAGGATCTTCGTAATAAGATAGATCAAGTTCCAGTTCTAATTATTCATAGGTCAGTACATGCGTTGGGTCAGGCATGTGTTTTATCAACAGTGATACGTGGAACACATCATGAACTTTTGAGAGACTTGGCGGCATTACCAAATGATAATCTACAGTCCCAGTTCATTTTAGAATTTCAAAAGGTCCAATGAACCTGGGTCTCAATTTTCCTTTCTTACCAAAATTTAGAACTCCCTTCCATTGATATACCTTCAAGAAAACATGATCTCCTACTTGAAATTCCAAATACTTCTTTCGGTTATCGGCATATCCTTTTTTTCAAACAAATTTAACACCTTTACGTGTGAGCTTGGTTAATGGGTTAGCCAATTGGGAAAAATTCTAGACGAAACGCCGATAATAACCTGCTAAACCAATAAAACTGCGTACCTCAGTTATACTCGTCGGTTCTGGCCATTCTTGGATTGCTCTTGTCTTAGAAGGATCACCAGATATTCCATCCTTGGAGACAATATGTCCATGAAAAGAAATATTCTGAATCCAGAATTCACACTTGCTAAACATCATGTATAATTCATTTCTTCTAAGAGTCTTTAGGATAATGCGTAAGTGATTTTCATGATCTTCGTAGCTTTTAGAGTACACCAAGATATCATCAACAAATACCACTAAAAATTCATCAAGATATTCCTTGAAAACTCTGTTCATTAGATCCATGAAAACCAAGGGTGCATTAGTTAGCTCAAAAGGCATTACTGTAAACTCGTAATGCCCGTAGCTGGTTAGAAATGCTGTTTTCGGAATGTCTTCATTCTTCACACACAACTGATGATATCCGAATCGAAGTTCAATATTTTAAAAATATTGATCTCCATGAAGTTGGTCAAATAAATCATCAATGCAAGGTAGGGGATACTTTTTCTTTATTTTTATAGCATTGATCTCCCTCTAGTCAATGCACAACCTCAAAGATCCATCTTTATTCTTAACAAAAAGTACATGGGATCCCCATGGAGAAACACTAGGAAGAATAGATCCTTTTTTACTCTACTCCTCTAGTTGTTTCTTTAGTTCCACTAATTCCACAGTGGTCATTCTGTACGGGGTATTTGATATGGGCCTTGAACTAGAAATTAAATCAATGGAAAACTCAATTTCTTATTCTGGAGGATGTCCAGGTAAATCCTATGGAAACACATCAATATATTCATTCACAATATGTAAATCCTCTATTTTAACATTCCTTTCCTCACCTAGAGTTATTTCATTCTATTCCTCCCCTCATTTCCATTTACAGAGTGATCAGCAGATCTCTTCTTCTCTTTATTTGTTTTAAAGTCATAAGACTTAGAGAATTCCATTTCTTTCTTGATAGCACATAAGACAATGTCTTCATATAGAGAGAAGGATTGTGAGAAAAATTCTCGATTGATATATGGTTTAAACCCATCAAAGAAATGATCAATCTTACTTTTTGTGTTACGTATATAATCTGTTTCATGCCTTGAAAACCTTGTAAAGTTAGCTTCATACTTTGCGACATTCTCATCCTCTTTTTGCCTCAGACTCAGAAATTGTCTTTCCATATCCACTCGATGGCCAAGGGGAAAGTATTTTTCTATGAAAATCTCTTTAAACTCCCTCCATTCTATATTTTATACTTCTTCATCTTCCTTTTTTATTTTGAATCAACGACCTCCATTGATCTGCATCTCCCGTGAGTCGATAAACTGCCATAACAACTATTTCCCTTTCGCTACTCCCCAAAGCATGAAATATTTTCTCTAAGGAAATTATCCATTACTCAGCTACCAATATATTTTTACTCCCATTTAATATCGGTGATTGTTTCCTTATGAAGCTGTCTAACAATGATCCTTCGCGTTGTGGATCTGGGTGCTCCATTCAGGTAAGGTTATTATTCATAACCTGAGTGAGTTTTCCCAGTATGGTGATTAGTTGATCATCACCAGTTGCATCACCATCTCCACTATAATTATATTGAGTAGGAGGGAAATACCTACATGGATTACGTGCGTTGATACAGTTTCCATTCCTTCCACTAGGCTCCATTTCTAATCAATGGCACAAACTAGATTAGTTTATGAGTCCAAATACATAATTTCAAACCTGTAGATCACTTAACATAAATTGAATAGTTTATGTATATAATCCATAATCCTAAAAAAATTTCTTTAAGGAATTATATACTCATAAACCCTTCATAATGGTTTGTAAAGAAAATGAGAATTATCCAAAGAATATCCCCCGGGAGTGTCGTAACCAAGAGTGCAGTAAGGCTCGTTGTCATGCACCAGTTCTCGTTCGCATCTAGCTCAAATCGGTGTTTTCGGGTTTTACCCCTAGGTACATATGTTTTAGAGCCACCTCTACCTGATCGTATCTAGAAAGGGATGTATTGTTTGTAAAACTCACAAAATCTCTACATTCCCAAAATTCTAGGAAGTTCCTTTATACTAATCCTTAAAGTCTCTCTTAGGGTAATGTGCTCCAATCAGAGTTTATCTAAATCTAGTTTACAATTTTTTTTACTAAACTTTCTCTGATACCAACTGTAATTCCCCAAGCCCAGTAACCCAGAGTTAGTGAATTATTACATAACATTGGCATGATACAAGGAAATCATGTCCCGAAATACCGATCAATTTAGTATCCTTGGAAACACTAGATACATTAATAAGTTTTACATTACATTATAAAATGAAAAACTACAATAACATTGTCTCCATATAACACACTCATATCCCCTTAGACTATCCCTTCAAGTCAGTTATAAAATACTTCTTCACATCCTGGGAAAAATAAAACATAGAAATGGGTGAGCTCAGATGCTCAATAAGGATAATAATATAGCGGAAACTTTCACAAATAAGAATAAACGTTTAAGGAAATGTATAAGAATAAAACAAAAGCCTTTTAAAATATAACTTCAGCATCATATGGAAAATATAAAATCAAATTATTCAATTTCATTATTCACATGGATATTTTACTAGTTGGGTAATCACTTGCAATATCAAATAACCACTTTCATAATGATGGAATGCATAATGCTAGAATTTCATAACCACATAGTCAATGCCTTTCTCCAAGACATCAAATAATATTTTGTCATGTCCTTGTGCAAAGACACTATTTTGTCTCATGATGCCTACTAATGCATCGAGGAGCTATAGCGGGCTCTACCCATCACTTACTAAGTCCAATGTATTCCTCATATGAAAAGGTTTAAACATAACATAAACATTCGTATTCAAAACTAGCATAAGAAATGTCAATACATTATCCATAAACCATGAATGGTATGAAATAACACATCCACAGTCAAACATATCACAAAACCTTCAATATAATATGGATGTTTTATATCATAATAAATCAACTTCAAACAACTTGAAATCCATGAAAGGATGGTGACATAGATGAAATCAAGAACTTTTTAGAGAAATATATATTTCTATTTTGAAATCATTTAAAAGACATGTAATTATAAAAGAAAACTTTTATTTTTGAATATATTCTTATAAGCTTGTAAGGGAAGCTAATACATCGTTATAATGGCGGAAAATAGCCTCACCTGCTGTATAAGTTAAAAATGACATTCTTACCTTAATTTTTTTGAAAAGGTTAAAAAGGAACTTGTTTGGAAAAGGACAGAAATATTCTTTTATAAAAATCTTATAAAAAGTAAAACAAGGTTATAAATTAATTTAAACCATTGTATATTAAATAGTAAAAATGTTTTGAAACAAACTTTTAAGAAACATGTGTGTGGATGATAAATAGGTCCTCGTAGATAATTACGTATAAACAACCTCGAGTAATGAAGAGATTGTAGAATTAACCCTTACCTAGTACCTTTCCTTATTAGAGGGTATGTTAACCTCCTATATAATAGTTAAATCATTGTTATTAAATTATACAAGAACTATATACATAATTATGATATCATATACGATCTTCTAATAATGCTTTGTCAATAATATATTAGTATTATCGTCGTTTGGGTGTTAACTTACTAGTTTTATTTTATATGTTTTGTTACATAAGCCGTGTTTGTTATGGATAGGTTGTATCATATTCATATCTATAATTATATCAAGTCCTTAAAAATAATTTTTAATCATCAAATTAAAATATGTCTTGAATGTATATTATGGGGAATGAATCTCATCGCATTCGTGGAGACGGTAATTCGTACGTACGCACGAGCGAAAATATCATTCTTTTGATATTAAATTCATATATAATTGGATGGTATATCATATATACAGAATCATTATAATTTTATATTTATCATTTACATCATTTATACTCATTATTATACCCATCCAAATCATGAAATGTTTGAATAAGAAACTACACCGCGACTTGGAGACGGTAATCCATACGTACGCACGTGTGGTGACTTTTTCATCCATAGGATGGATAAAATAATGAATATTATTGTACCATTTTTATAATAACATCAAATTATATAGAATATACTGGAGTTATTATTTTATAATGTAAACAACAAATAAAGAGGAAGTGGAAGAATAAAAGAACTTGAAAGAGGTGATGAAATATTTACCTCTTCTTTGAGTTCTTCCTTTTGATTTGATCAAAAGGGCTCCTTAGGTTGGCTTTATGACTAAAGTAAGGCCTCTAGGATGTAGGGATGTTGATAGGATATTTGGCCAGGGTTTGGCAGAGCCAAATGGCTTTGATGGTGTGAATTTGAGAGAAGGTAAAGTGCCCTTTTATAAGAGGGGTGAGGGGTACCTTAGGAAAAGATTGAAATATTATTTTATAATAAATTAATATTCGGTTTATAATGGCTAAAAAGTGACTTATTTCAAGGATTGGGTGGGGATTTGTCGAAATCCTTTCAACCAATCGATTTTAGATAGTTTTAGGTCACCATATTAACCCTATCATTTATATTTAACTCTTAGTTAAATAGTTTGACATTTACCATTTCTCTTTGTATTTTTATATTATATGGTTAATAAACTTACTATAACAAGACAAAAGAACCCCCAAGTGGTTCATTATTAATATATATAACCTTATATATGTCATTTGGCAGAACATTATATTTTTAGGAATATAATATTTGTTTTTAAAACACTTTTATGTCAATTTTGACACTATTTGGTAAAAGATTTTTTGTGAAAATAATAACAGCATGATTAATTAATAAAAAGTTAATTAAATAAATCCTAACATGAGATATTAACCTATTAAATTAGTGAAATTTATAAAAAATCTAAAATTACATTTATTTGGGTATTTATAATGTCAATTATTTTAATATTTCATTAATAAGGTAATTACTGCATCATCATTGTGTCATAAATAAATTAAATTATTTAATGTCTAAAAATTATAAATAAAATACCATTACGTAGAAAATATTTTTATATTTATAATTAATATTTATAGTCTAATTAATCTTATGTATAATCCTATATAAAAAATGGTTTAGTTTTTAAATTTTGAATTTAACTCTTTTAACTGCTCTTTAAATAAAATAATAATAAATGTCATATTCTAATCCAATTGGACCTAAAGAATAATAATTTATTCTTAAGGTTGTTTCTGGTCAAGATAAACTTATCCAATAGAATTATGACATGTGTTAGGGTAAAACTAATATCATTTTTACCTTTAATTACCCTATATATTTTTCACCGTGGTAAATAAAAGTAAAACTTTACGATTCACCAAAAATTATTTTCATCTCATTTAACCACATTTTACTTACTTATATCAACCGTTTCTCTAGGATTTTTTAAATTCAATTCACATAGGGGGTAAAATTATGTTTTATGTGAATTTTTGAATGCTCCTAGGAGGTGGGTAAAAGATGGTAAAAAGTTCAATAAAATTTTACATATCTAAACTTATTATAAAATGACTCCAATGAATTACATTGAACTTATATAGGTATTATGTATCTATTTTTACATAATATAAATTTAAATTAAATAAATAATTATTTAAATATAATGTCTGTTTTAACCAATAACGCTGTGTTTTTCACTATTCATCAAAAAATTGAAAGTTTTCAGAAAAATACCGAAAATTCACCCTAAGTTAATTTTGTTATTAAGAATTAAAATATGAATTCCATTTTGAAAAATAAAATTTAAAAAATTTAAAATATTGGGTATTACTATTCATAATGGCTAATTTGATTGGTCGTGGTGTGTTAGAATCTCAAAGTTGCGTACAACGCAAGCTATTGCATTATTCATAGGGAAACGTACCGTGGAAGCTTTGGGTGTTACATTCTCCCCTCCTTAAAATAATTTCATCCTAAAAACTTCAAGAATACTACCACACAAAAAGATTCCGTTGGTTCTTCATTATAAGTTCATTGGGTTCCCACGTTGCCTCTTCCATTTTATGGTTTGTCCATATAACATTTACTAGACGAGTCGTCCGGTTTCTCAACACTTGTTCCCTTGTATCAAGAATCTTGACAGGATCTTCACAATAAGATAGATCGGGTTCCGGTTCTAATTTTTTATAGGTGAGTACATGTGTTGGGTCAGGCATGTATTTTCTCAGCAGTGATATGTGGAACACATCATGAACTTTGGAGAGACTTGGAGGCATTTCTAAACGATAAGCTACAGCCCAATTCATTCTAGAATTTCAAAAGGTCCAACGTACCTAGGACTCGATTTTATTTTCTTACTGAAACGTATAACTCCCTTCCATGGATATACCTTCAAGAAAACATGATCTCCTACTTAAAATTCCAAATCCTTCCTTCGGTTGTCGGCATAGCTCTTTTTTCCAAACAAATTTAACCACTTTACATGTGAGCTTGGTTAATGGGTTAGCCAATCGGGAAAAATTCTAGATGAAACGCCAATAATAACCTGTTAAACAAATAAAATTGTGTACCTCAGTTATACTCATTGGTTCTGGCCATTCATGGATTTCTCTTTTCTAAGAAGGATCAATAGAGATTCCATCCATAGAGACAATATGTCCAAGAAAAATAAATCTCCTAAAGCCAGAATTCACACTTGCTAAACTTCCCATATAATTCATTTCTTCTAAGAGTCTTTAGGATAATGCGCAAGTGATTTTCATGATCTTAGTATCTTTTGGATTACCCCAAGATATCATCAATAAATACCACTACAAAGTCATCAAGATATTAATTGAATAATATGTTCATTAGATCCATGAAAACATAAGGTACATTAGTCATCCCAAAAGGCATTACTGTAAACTTGTAATGACCATAACTTATTTGAAATGTTGTTTTCGGAATTTCTTCCTTCTTCACACACAAATAATGATATCCGGATCGTAGGTCAATCTTTGAAAAATATTGAGTTCCATGAAGTTGATCAAATAAATCATCAATGCGAGGTAGGGGATAATTTTTCATTATTGTTACAGCATTGATCTCTCTGTAGTCAATGCACAACCTCATAGATCCATCTTTCTTCTTAAAAAAAGTACAGGGGCTCCCCATAGAGAAACACTAGGTCTAATAAATCATTTATTACTCAAATCCTCTAGTTGTTTCTTTAGTTACACTAATTCCATAGTGTCCATTTTGTACGGGTTCTTCGATATGGGCCTTGAACCAGAAATGATGTCAATGGAAAACTCAATTTCTCATTCTAGAGGATGTCCAGGTAATTCCTCTGGAAACACATCAACATATTCTTGTACAATAGTTACATCCTCTATTTGAACATTCCTTTCCTCACCCATAGTTATTTCATTCTCTTCCTCCCCTTATTTCCATTTCCAGAGTGATCAGCAGATCTCTTCTTCTCTTTCTTTGTTTTAAAGTCATAAGAATTAGAGAATTCATTTTCTGTCTTGATAGCACATGAGACAATGTATTCATATGAAGAGAAGGATTTTGAGACTAATGATCGATGAATAAATGGTTTAACCCATCAAATAAATGATCGATCTTAATTCTTTTCTTACGTATATAATATGTTTCATGTCTTTCTATCCTTGTAAAGTTAGCTTCATACTTAGCGACATTATCATCCACCTTTTTCCTCTGACTCAGAAATTGTCTTTCCATATCCACTCGATGGTCACGGGGGAAATTATTTTTCTAATAAAAGATCTTTAAACTCCCTCCATTCCAAATTTGATAATTCTTCATCTTCCTTTGTATTTTGAATCAATGACCCCCATTGATCTGCATCTCTCATGAGGTGATAAACTGCCATAACAACTTTTTCCCTTTCGCTACTCCCAAAAGAATGAAATATTTTCTCTAAGGAACTTATACATTGCTTAGCTACCAATGGATTTTCACTCCCTTTAAATGTTGGTGGTTGTTGCCTCATGAAGATGTCTAACATTGATCCTCTGCATTGTGGATCAGGGTGCTCCATACGGATAAGGTTATTATTCATATCCTGAGTGAGTTATCCCAATATGGTGATTATCTGATCATCACCAATTGCATCACTAGCTCCACTATAGTTATCTTAATTATGAGGGAAATCCATACATGTATTACGTGCATTGACACCGTTTCCATTCCTCTACTAGGTTCCATTTCTAAACGGTGGCACAAACTATATTAGTTTATGAATCAAAATGCATAATTTCAAACGTGTAAATCACTTAACATAAATTGAATAGTTTATGGATATAATCCATAATCATAAAAAGTTTTTACTTGAGGAAGTATATACTCATAAACCCTTCATAATGTTTTGTAAGGAAAATGAGAATTATCCTAAGAATATCCCCCAGGAGTTTCATAACCAAGAGTGCAGTAAGGCCCATTGTCGTGCACTAGTTCTCGTTCGAGTATAGCTCAAAGTGGTGTTTTCAGGTTTTACCCCTAGCTATATCTGTGATAGAGCTGCCTCTCCCTGCTCGTATCTAGATAGGGATTTATTGCTTAAAAATTTCAAAAAATCTCTACATTACCAAAATTCTAGGAAGTTCTTCTATACTAATCCTCAAAGTCTATCTTAAGGAAATGTTATCTAATTATAGTTTATCTAAATCTAGTTTCTACAGTTTTTTACTAAACTTTCTCTGATACCAACTGTAACGCCCCAACCCTAGTCACCCAGAGTCAGTGCATTATTACATAACATTGGTATGATACAAGGAAATCATGTCCAGAAAGACCGATCAATTTAGTAGCCTTGAAAACACTAGATACATTCATAAGTATTACATTACATTATAAAATGAAAAACTACAACAACATTGTCTCCATATACCACACTCATATACCCTCATAATATCCCTGTAGGTCAGTCATAAAATAATTCTTCACATCTTGGGAAAAATGAAACATAGAAAGGGGTGAGATCAGATGCTCAGTAAGGATAACAATATAGCAGAAACTTTCATAAATAAGAATAAACATTTGAGGAAATGTATAAGACTAAAACAAAAGCCTTTTAAACTTGAACTTCAGCATAATATGGAAAATATAAAATCAAATAATTCCATTTAATTATTCATATGGATATTTTACTATTAGAATAATTACATGAAATATCAAATGACTACTTTCATAAGGATGGAATGCATAATGCCAGACTTTCATAACCACAGATTCAAAGCCTTGTTCCAAGACTAGAAATAAGATTTTGTCAAGGATTTGTGCCAAGACACTAGTGTGTCTCATGAGACCTACCGATGCATCGAGGTGCTATAGCGGGCTCCACCCGTCACTTACTAAGTCCAATGCATTCCTCATATGAAAAGTTTTAAACATAACATAAACATTCGTATTCAAAACTAGCATATGAAATTTCAATACATTATCCATAAACCATGAATGGTATGAAATAACACATCCACAATCAAACTTATCACAAAACCTTCAATACAATATGGAAGTTTTGTATCATAATAAATCAACTTTAAACAACTTAAAATCCATCAAAGGATGTTTACATAGATGAAATCAAAACCTTTTTAGAGAAATATCTGTTTCTATTTTAAAATCATTTAAAAGTCATGTAATTAAAAAATAAAACATTTATTTTTTAAAATATTCTTATAATATTGTAAGGGAAGCTTCTACATTGTTATAACAGTGGAAAATAGACACACCCACCATTTAGGTTAAAAAGGACATTCTTACATTTATTTTCCTTAAAAGGTTAAAAAGGACCTTGTTTGGAAAATGACAGAAAGATTCCTTTATAAACGTCTTATAAAAATTCAAACAAGGGTATAAGTGACTTTAAACCATTGTCTATTAAATAGTGAAAATTTTTTGAAATACATTTTTAAGAAACATGGATGTGGATGATAAAGAGGTCCCCGTAGATAATTACGTATAAACAACCTCGAATAATGAAGAGATTGTAGAATTAACCCTTACCTTGTACTTTTACTTAGTAGACGGTATGTTAACCTCCTATATAATACATAAATAATTGTTATTAAATCCTAAAAGAACTATATAAATAATTATGATATCATATATGATCTTCTAATAATACTTTGTTAATAATATTTTAGTATTATCGTCATTTCTGGTGTTAACTTATTCATTTTCTTTTATATGTTTTGTTACATAAGCCATGTTTATTATGGATAGTTTGTATCTTATTAATATCCAGAATTATATCAAGTCCTTAAACATTATTTTTAATCATCAAATGAGAATTAGTCTTGAATACATATGATGGGGAACGAATCTCATCACATTTGTGGAGACGGTAATCTGTACGTACACACGAGCGGCAATATCATTATTTTGATATTATAATAGTATATAATTGGATGTTATATCATATATAAAGAATAATTATAATGTTATATTTATTATTTACATCATTTATACTCAATATTGTACCCATCCAAATGATGAAATGATTGAATAACAAACTACACCACGACGTGGAGACGGTAAGCCGTACATAACCACGTGTGGTGACTTTTTCATTTATAGGATGGATAAAATAATGAATATGGTTGTAAATTTTTTATAATAACATCACAATATATATAATATACTGTATTTGTTATTTTATAATGGAGACAACAAAGAAATAGTAAGTGGAAGAAGAAAAGAACTTGAAAGAGGTGATGAAATATTTACCTCTTCTTCGGGTTCTTCATTTTGATTTGATCAAAAGGGCTCATTAGGTTAGCTTTCGGACTAAAGTAAGGCATTTAGGATGAATTTTGGGAAGTTGAGACGATATTGTTTCATGTGTTGGCCGAGCCAAATGTCTTTGAAGGTGTGAATTTAAGATAAGGGTAAGTGACCTTTTATAAGAGGGGTGAGGGGTACCTAAGGAAAAGATTGAAATATTATTTTATAATAAATTTATATTAGGTTTATAATGGATAAAAAGTGACTTACTTAGAGGATAGGGGGGAAGTGTCGAAATACTTTCAACCAATAGATTTTAGACAGGTTTAGGTTACCATATTAACCGTATCATTTATATTTAACTCTTAGTTAAATTGTTTGACATTTACCATGTCTCTTTGTATTTTAATATTATATGGTTAATAAACATACTATAAAAAGCCAAGAGAACCACAAGTGGTTCATTATTAATCCATAAAACCTTATCTAAGTCATTTATCTGAAACATAGATTTTTAGGAATAGAATATCAATTAATAATATAATATTTGTTTTAAAAACTCTTTTATGTCAATTTTGACACTATTTGGTAATTGATTTTTGTGAAACTCATAAAAGCATGATTACTTATAATAAAGTTAATTAAAAAAATAATAACATGTCATATTAACCTATAAAATTAGTTTAATTCATAAAAATTTTCAAATTACATTTATTTGGGTATTTATAATATAAATTACTTTAATATTTCATTAATTAGGTAATTATTTCATCATCATTGCACCATACATAAATTAAATTATTTAATGTCTAAAAAGTATAAATAAAATACAATTATGTGTTAAATGATTTCATATTTCTAATGAATATTTATAGTCTAATTTATCTTATGTATAACCCTATATTAAAAATGGTTTTGTTTTTAAACTTTGATTTTAACTCTTTTAACTCTTCTTTAAATAAAATAATAGTAAATGTCCTATTCTAATCCAAGTAAACCTAAATGATAATTTTTTATTCCTAAGGTTGTTTTTGGTCGATATACACCTATCTAATAGAATTAGGACATGTTTTAGGGTAAAAATAATATCATTTTTACCTTTAATTACCCTATTTATTTTTAACCATGGTAAATAAAAGTAAAAAAGTTACTATTCACCAAAAATTATTTTCATCTCATTTAACCACATTTTACTTACTGATATCAACCGTGTCTCTCATATATTTGAAATTCAATTCACATAAGTGGTAAAATTATGTTTTATGTGAATTTTCAAATGCTCCTATGAGGTGGGTAAAAGACTGTAACAAGTTCCATAAAATTTTATAAATCTAAACTTATTATAAAATGACTTCAATGAATTACATTGAACTTATATAGGTATTATGTATATATTTTTTACCTAATATAAATTTAAATAAAATAACTAATTATTTAAATAAAAATCCAGTTTAACCAATAATGTAGTGTCTTTCACTATTCATCAAAAATTGAATGTTTTCAGAAAAATACCAAAAATTCACCCTAAGCTAATTTCAATATTATGAATTCAAAAATGAAGTACATTTTGAAAAATAAAATTTATAAAATTTCAAAAAGAGGGTATTACTATTCATAACAGCTAGTTTGATTGGTCGCGGTGTGTT
This sequence comes from Viscum album, assembly GCA_963277665.1. Classification (NCBI taxonomy): domain Eukaryota; kingdom Viridiplantae; phylum Streptophyta; class Magnoliopsida; order Santalales; family Viscaceae; genus Viscum; species Viscum album. The sequence continues at coordinate 230,864 of CAUJRU010000803.1, forward strand.
AGAAACTTGATGTTATGTACAATGCAAGCTATTACATTATTCAAAGGGAAACGTACTGTGGAAGCTTTGGGTGTTACATTACATTCACTTATTATCGTAACCTTGGTGTTATTATTGAAGTTAATTTTACCTCCTTCTATTTTATTGATTTTACTAAATTCAAAGAGCTCTCTACACATGTGTATTGAGAAACCACTATCTATGTACCATAATGATTCTTTTTCTTTTCTCTCAAGATAATTTTCTTACATAAACAAAAAAAACTAATTAATGTGGTACCCAAATCAAATTTGGTCTCCTAATGTTATCCAATAATGAACTAGGTATCCAAATTTAATTATCATGAGATTTTATTTTAGAAATACTTGATTAAATATTAATTTATTTTGGTCTCCCAAATCATGCATTCTTATGATCACATTAATAAATTAAATGTCTAAAAATTTTAAAATAATTTCAAAACATATCTTGAATGAAACCTTTAATAAAAGTTTTTTGATGGATTTTTAGAATTTATTATATTATTTTAGAAACCAAAGATAATAAATTAATTTACATGTCTTTCAGTGCCCAAAATTTTATTTGTATTTTCTTCACCTTGAGTGAATTTCTAATGATATCACTTAAATTCTTTGATTATATATTTGATCTTATTGACATCTAGGTAATTTTTACCATTCTTGGAAAATTATTCTTTTTTCCATGAATATTTTTCTCGTTTATTTTTAATGATTATTTTTCATTAAAAACATACTTTTATTTCTTATCATGTTATTTCTATAATGAAGAGAATTCAGGAAAACCATTTTTGAGTTATTTATGAGTGTATTTTAGGTCTTCGTAATAAAGGTGACATTAAGAGTAACAGGAATAATAATAGAGTGAATAATTAGTATAAGAAGAGGAAGATGAGGAAATATGAAGATTAGTACGCACCTCAATTTACTTATCAACATTTTCCATTAGGAACATAGCACTTGAGTCATGTGAATAGGTTGGGGAAGTTGATTTCATGGAGTCTCCACATAAACTTTAGCTATTAACTATGAGATCCTTCTTTACTGGTATCCTTTCATTAACATTCTATTATTAGATGGGATATTCCATGTTGATGTCACTTTTTTTATTCCATTAATAACATTTCAATTCCTATTTAACTTTTTGATTTACCTTCTTTTTACTTTTTAAGGATTTAAGTTTCTTTAATAATTTGTTAATGTTTGTTGCTAGTTTAGTAATGTATTGAAATTCACCTCTACATGAGTCATCATTGGTTACAATCAAGGTTAATTTTCTTTCTTTATTTCATTTCCTTCATTAGCCTAAAATTCAGTATATTACTTCATAGTAACTTCTTACATCATTATTGATCCAATAGGTTCATTGACCACCATTTTTTTTACATCCTTTAATTCTTTCGTGGTCATGAATTTGGGTGCCTAATTTCTTGGTAGGACCCAAAATATATTTTTTACTAATATTTGTGTATAAAAATCATCACTAAGATACATTTGACCATTGAAAATTATAGTGAATTGTGTAAACATATTTTTAATGGATTCATTTGGATGTATAAAAAATCATTCAAAATATTTCTAATAAATTTCAAATCTAGTATCTTTATCATTACTTATTTATTCATGAATAACTTTTAGAAATTTTCACATTTAATGGGATGTTTTACATATGGATACATAATTAAAGTAATTTAGATCAAGAACACAATGTATTTCATTCATAGTTTCTCCTTTAAGCTTAAAGGATTAATATCAATAGGTTTCCACTTATTTTCTAGTTCTCTAGTTAGAATATATTCATGAATTACAATTTTACATATACAATAACTAATACTACAATGAAAATTTGACACAAGACTTTTCTAATAAGAGTAATTTATTCCAGGAAAACAAGATCATGAAAATAAGAATTAGATTCCGTTATAAAAAATACGAAACATTTATATCGATTAAGATTAAAAAAATTGAAAACTAGATCAAAACAAAATTCTAAAAAACAAGGTTAATTATTAAAAAACAAAATGAATGTGACAAATAAACTCCAAAAACCCCAAGTTTGTATTTATTTTTTATATTGGTACATGATACAAGGAATATCACCATGTATGAATGATTAGTTTAACAGTTCTAGAAAATTGGAAACATATATGATTCCCATATTACATTGGAAATATAAAAACAAAATATAAGAAACATTATTATGTCCTTGAACTCATTAATAATATCTTTCTTCATATCCTCATGAAAGAAAAATAAATAAAGGGTGTTCTCAGATTCCCAGAAAGAGTTACATACAACATAATAAATTTGGAGTAAATAAGGAATAATAAATATAGTAGAGTGGATAAACAAAATAAATTAAATCCAATCAACTTCTTGAGTTCAATAAACATCCATGGATAATATCAACATAGAAATCACATTGATAATAGAAACAAAATATCTAAAAAATTATAATTTTGTACATTCATGAACTTTCTAACAAATCCTATCAATGAAGATATCTCAAATCTTACCATTAAGTCCTCTCAACCAAGGCATAATTATTAATAATTCATATGTGTAAAACATAGAACCATTTAATATGGAATGCCAGTTTTTTTTTGTATCATGAGACCTATCGATGTATCGAGGGGGTATATATAACTAGGACAAAGATATAAATTGGAAATATTATGAATTATTTATATTTTTAATGATTAATACAATTAATTGTAAAAATTATTTATAAGTCAATAATTATCCATATTGAATAAAGAATATAGATCATCAATAATTACCCAGAAAATGAAATAACAAAGTTAATTGACATCCTTCAAATAATAACATATATAGAAATTCTATAGTGTTTAATCATCATAAAAGTAACAAAAATAATTCATAATTGATCCATGATATAAAAAATATGTACCTGAAGGAGAAAAATAATGTCTAATGAATTATGGAAAATGATAGAGAACATGATCAAAATAAAATGAATGATTTAAAAAAATTATAATCCATTATCGTCAATGAATAATATAAGAACATATATTCATCAGAAATGGATTTTTTCGTAAAACTAAACCTTTAGACAGGAAAATAGATGCAATATATTAAAAACAACTTCCATTCAATTTCATGTAATAACAGAGTTATAAATAACCTGTTAATATTTTTCATTACATTAAAAAAATATCACATTTTTCTATTGATATCATTTTAAATAAAAAATAAAAAATTATTGAGAAAAAGATCATATTTGAATATAACCATGGAAACATGTAACAAAATCATGATAATTATTAATATATTTTATGGTGGGAAATAGTGGTCAATCCATATACGTAAAAACATTTTTATTTACTTTTGTAGATATTTGAAATATCCCTTACATATATCATACGTGGTTATTATTAATCCAAAAAGATAAGAAATAAAATATAAACATGTAAAAAAAAACATAACCATATGGAAATAAAATATATTGTTTTTAAAATATTATAATTATATAATTTTCCAAAATTAAATCTAAACATAGCACTCCTGAAATAAATTGAAATTATAAAATAAATCCCCTATTACTTGGAATCTTTTGATTCAAAAGCCCTTATATAGAAAACATGAATAAAAAAATTAATTCCATGAATTAAGAGGTATTACTAAAATAAAATATAAAATGGTTGTTATATTTATCATATAATTGAAATTATGTATATACTAGAAACATGTCTCATTGAAGATGAAATGATACAAAATTACCATTACCTAAAGTTGGTCTTTCCTTGTAATTATATTTTGCCTATTTTATATTAAAAATAAATTTATTAGAATTATATATCAGTATTTAAATTTATACTTATAATATCATATATTATCTACTTATAATATTTCAACACCCATTAATTAACAATCATTCATTAACATTTTCATTTTGGGTGTTAACAATTTCACTTTTCATGTATGTTTCAATTCTACAGTCATGGTCCAAGCATATTGTTAATAGTTTAATCATATAAAAATGTTAATAATTATATAAATATCATATGTATTCATTATATACATATTTTTAATCATACATGAATGTATAAAAAGAAAAATTAATCACAACCCTTCGGGGAAATCGTAGTCCACACATATGAATGAGCGATGTTATCATTTTTTAATGGGATTTAGGGTAAGTGGTTAAATGATATAATATATTTCTAGAATCGTAATTATTTAACAAATATTATATATAAAATTATATATATATATATATATATATCAAAATAACCAAAAATATATGGTTTTTATTAATAATGAAATACATCACTTCACGAGCTGGTAGTATACACGTACGTAAGAATGATGCTTTCATTTCCACTTGTTGGAGAAGTAGATGAATAAAGGTTAAATAATAATAAATTAGTATATGGGAGACAATAATTTCATTTCATCATCATGTTTATCCCTAAAATAAATGAGGTATAATAATAAATAAATATGAAAACAATTGGTTAAGAACTATACCTCTTCTTTAGATAACCTCCTTATGTTTATACCTAAATCCATCTTAGGAAGGTATTTTGAAAAAAAATACATGAACTCTAGAATGTGGGGAGGGAATTTAGGTATGTATTGTTTTAGGTCTTGACAAATATGTTTGCACCATTATGTGTGTATAAGAGAGGGTAGGAGGTGTCCTTTTATAAGTGAGGGAAAGGACACACTTGGAATTTTTCAAAAGATTTAAATATATTAATTGATTTCTTAATCCAAATGAATCCGAAATAACTAATTTTTGAATATAATACGTGACAGGGTTCTAATATGACCATAAAATAGCATTTACAGAATTTACCAAGTCATTTTAACCCTTACCTATTTAGTTTAACCCCCTGTTAATCCATTTTACATTTACTATAATATAGAATTTTTACTTTGGATACTATTTGGAATAACCAAAAATGAAAGTGGATTCATTAAAAAGGAGGAAATAATGATTGAAAATATGTATTTAATTTCATAAAATTAAATTTATATAATTTTAAGGATTAAATTTGTAAACAAATCCACAAAACACAATGAAAATTATTTTTTACAAAAAAATTGTTTTTAATCCCAAAAATGAAATTATACCAAAATCATGTATAATTATTATTATTATGTAATTAATTAGATTATGTATTATTAAATTATTCTTATGTTACATTTTAGTAAAATTAAAAACATAATGATAGTTTTAAATTATAATATTTATTGAAAAGAAATGAAAGCTTTAAAAAATAAAATGGTATTTTTCAAAAATCACTGAACAATAAATCATTAAAGAAAAACACAATAAAAATCAGCCTAATATAATATTAAAATACTGATTGAAAAAATTTAATTATTTCCTTCAATGAAAATTTCAAAAAAAAATAAAATTATATATAATGACTTCGTATAAAATTCAAAAAAACATTTTCAAGGAAAAATTATTTTTCAAGCATGAATTGAATAAAATGAAAATTGAGAACATATTTATTATACACTAATCAATAAATTTTCATTATTTAGAAAGTTTATACACATTTTTCATTATTTTTTTAATCATGTGTCCAATTTAACAGCTAGGTTATAACACTAACATTTGAATATAAAATTTATTGTATATTGCAGTTCACTTAAAGATCGGTGTTTCATTTTCCAAAAGAAATCGATCCTAGTAATCTTTTAAAGTAGATTTTATAGGTTTCAAATCCAATATTAAAAAAAATTCCTTAAAATTTTATCTTATTAATCATCAATTCATTATTTAAAAAAATATTATGTTGAAAATCCACATTGTACAAATGGAAAATAAAAATTCCTTTAAAAAGGGGAAATGGGAAACATAAAGGATACATGAAATAACACATTATCAAGTTCCCCGATAAGGATACAATTAGTGGGAAGTGATAAAATAAACATGGTGTAGAAAAATAATGTCCTATAAATACTTATGAGTATTAGAGAACTTGATCATTAGAACGTTAGTGACCACAAAATCATAAATCTGTAAGGGCTGAAAATATCGTTAATTCATCGAAAATGATTTTAAGAGGAATAAAATTTTCATTTTATAGATCCTATTCCTTGTTTTGAGGAATTATTTTATCATAGAATACGAGCAAATATACACACTTGATTTTATCAAATCCATAAATGTAATAATTTGTCTTCATGTTTTATTTAGTTTCTGAATATTTTAATCCCATATTCCAATGATGAATGAAAATATGAATTTATCATTCGTGAATCACAAAAATTAACTTTTAATATAATATAATATCTATAAAAGAATGAAAATACATTCCTCTTGTCTCTTTTCAAAAACTAAAACTAGAAATGGTTAATACATTCAAGGATAACTCATATAATTAAAAAATCATTTGAAATATTATTCATAAATATTTTAATAATAATTACGAAATACATTATTAATTCATTAAAAAAATAGATTAATTCCCAAACTCCTTAAAGAATTATTAACAAATATTCAGAACCCAAATATTTAGAATAATGGTCACATTATCTATCAAATAATCTAAACATTAATCCTAAAAAATCTTAAAGTAGTTGTTGACGTCACATAAAATTTATGTGAATACCTGGATTAAAACATTATAATAACCTATGACACAAAAAAATCATTGAAAACATAAATGTTTGCAAATATTAACTCTATATATATTCCTTATATAAAATAACTGACTACTGAATATAATCCATATATAGAAAATTGAAATAGAATTAATCAAATATAACATTAATCAATAATATCTTTCAAATTCACTAATACAATCCACATTACATTATAAATATCAATAATATCTTTATCCAAACAAAATGTTTTTATCTCAACCTCAGACACATATAAAGGGTTATATATCCCTTAATCATGTGTTTTATAAAAATACCATCTTACCACTAAATCACTTTTCTAGGATACCAATACTAATCAAATTATTCTTGAAAATGATTACCTAAAACTACTATATAATAATCCATAGATTTATCGTGATTCTTATATCAAGAATATCATCGATGAAACACTTATGCAACATAATTTATCAAATCACAATGCATAAAAAAATCATTCATTCCACCTCAATGAATGGAACAATATATAACCTTCCTTGGTCTAGATGTAAGCCCTAGGATTTGGGAATTGACGTGGATAATTCTCATGCTTCCCACACATAATTCATTGAACTGTAAATAGTAATTTAGGATGTAATTTATTTCCATTCATTGAACTCTTCATTTTCACCCTATAATCACTTTCTCTATTACCTTCTTTTTCACAATGAAAACATCTTCCCATTACGTTGATACATTTACCTAGGTTCTTATTCTCCCATTCATGACATCTGGAAAGATAAATATTTTTTCCTCTATGGTTTTCATGAAACTAAATTTATCTATTATTTGGATTATTTATAAACTCTCATATGTTAAATTTTTAATAATATATTGAGATAGGTAGTAAGGAATAATCAAAAAACGTTTCATTCCATATCCCATTTCATTTGGTTTCTCATGAGGTCATCCATTGCATTGTCTTTCAAACTCAGAATTAACACAATTCCTCTTGGTTCAAACCATTAACTAATATCGAATGAATTGTCTAAGAAACAATAATCCAATTGAATAATCATATAATCATGAAACTTTATTCATAGTATCTCTAAATAATGATACCTACTTTTAAATCTATAACACATTAGGGTTAACCTAGGTAATCCATGTTCATCATCTATTTAAATACAATATAATGGTTCATAAAGAAAAGGTGAATTAACTTAATCATTTCCCCTATGAGTGTATAGAATAGTTTACTATCTTAGGACCACTAATCCGGAACCAGTGATTATTGAGTTAATACCCAATCCACTCATTTTAGAGTTTTTACCACTATGTGAATATATTCTGTATCTGCATCCACTTTCTAATATTAAGATAGGGATTTAATTTCTAGAAAACCACACAATATATACCATACCAAAATTTATTGATATTATCCAATACATAGATGTATCCCAAAATTATTTCATTTTATTATGTTCTCTAATCTTTGTTTTTCTAAATATAGTTATCAAGTTTTCTATTGAATATACTTTCATAAAACCTATAACAACATGAATCTAGAATCCGATATCAATTTTTTACTTTATTACATAATTACAAGATACAAAAAATATCACCCTGCAGTATTGATCAATTTTTCCATCTTGGAAGAATAGACTCATATAAGATTTCTATATTACATTGGAATTATAAAAAAATAGTATAAGAAATATTCTTTCATCATTTAACTTATTCATAATATACTTTTTCATATCATTGGGAAGGGAAAACAAATAAAGGGTGAGCTCAGATGCTCACTAAGGGTTACATAAAAATGAAGCTATAATTAGTATATAAGGAATGATAAATACGGTAGGGTGGATAAACAACAAAATTTCATTCAAATAATAACTTGAATTCAATGAAAATTCTTAAATAATATCAATATAGAAATAACATGGATAGTGGAAATCAAATTCCTAATAAAATAAATACATAATTTTAGAAATTTATGATCATTCTATCAGGGCCTCTCATCCAAGATATCATGAATCTTATCGTCAATTCATATCAACACAAAAATCATTCATAATAAATTTGTAGGTGTAAAATAGATACCCATATAAAATGTAATTCTTGTTAGTTTGTATCCTTAGACTTATCGATACATCGAGGGGCTACCTATAACTGGGAACCACTCATCAATCGCATGTCTTATGAATTCCTCATATATTGAATGCTCATTATAATTCATTTTCAAAAACAATTATAAGAAAATAATTATCCATATTGAACAAATAATATGAAACATCAATATATACCTAGTAAATGAAATAAAATACAAAAAAATATTGCTTCAACAGACACTGTATATAGAAATGGTATAAGGTTGATTCATAATCAAAGAAATCGAAATCACTCTAAATTCATCCCAAATGAAAAAATATAGACATGATGGAGAAAAATAATGCCTAATGAATAATGGATAGTGATAGAGAATATGATCATAAGAAATTGAATAATCACAATAAAAAGTATAATTCAATATTAGTAATAGATGATGAAAGACCATAGATTCACCATAAATAAAGGTTTTATAATAAAACCATGCCTATAGAAAATAAAATAGAAGCAATATATAAAAATTAACTTCCTTTTAACTTATTGTAAGATTATATTTATAAATCATTTTTCAAAATTCTTTTCTTCCTTTACAAAAAAATTATTCTTTTCTTTTGATATCATTTTAAATAAGAATTCAAAAAATTGAGAAAAAGATTTCATTTGAAAATAAACATGGAAACTTGTAAAGTATTATTTCTAATGTATAATGGGTATGATGGTGGGAAATGGTATCCAATCTCTATATGTTTAAAATATTCTTTTCAAACTTTTTTAATAAGTTGAAAATAACCCATACATGTAACTTACTTGTTGATTCTTTATCCAATAAGAGAATAAACCGAATAAAAACTTGTAAAATCCATCATGAATATAGGAAAATAAAATATATGGGATTTTAATGATTAATATCCTATAATTCTCTCAATGTAAATTTGAATATAAACAATTACAAAATAAAATGAGATAATAAAAGAAATACCTTACTAGTTTGATAACTTTTAAATAAAAACCCATTAAAGAGAAAACATGAATCAAAAACATTGAATACCATTAATAAATAGTTATTCACGACATAAAATGTCAAATTTTTAGTATATACATAATATAAATGAAATTAGGTGCATAATATAAACATGTTTAATTGAAGTTGAAATGAGACAAAATTACCCTTACCACAAGTTCGACTTTCCTCATAAGTGATTTTAACCTCCTATATAATAAATTTATATTTATTTGAATTATATAAACGGATAATTTACATACTTAAAATATCATATATTAACCACTTATAACATCTTAACACCCATTCATTAGTAATATTTCATTATCATCATCGTTTTGGGCGTTAACTACTTCATTTTTCATATATGTCTCAATTCAATAGTTATGTTCCTTGCATATTTATCATAGTTAAATCAAAATCATAATTTTAATGATGATAAAAATGTAATATATATTCACTATATACATTTTGATAATAATCCACGATTAAAGAACATGAAAAATTAACCACAGCTCTTCATGGAGGGGGTATTCTATATGTACGCATGAGTGATGTTATCATTTTTAAATAGGGGTAAGGGTGAGAAGGTAAATGGTACCTTATATTTATAGAAAAATAATTATATAATATATAAATATTATATAAATAAGAACAATTTATTAATTGTGGTGATGAAAAGTGAAATACATTGTTCTGTGAGGTGGTAGTCTACACTTATACATGAACTACACATTAACTTATAATTTAATGGATAAGGAGATGAAATCATTTTAGATGATTTTCGTAATTGTTTTTTATGAGAAATTTCCAAAAAAGACAAGATTACTTTATATAGTAAAATCAATATTACAAAAGTCAGAAGTAAGGATTTTTACAATATTTGGGATTCCAAAAATAAAAAATATCATCAGGTACCCCATTGAGAAAATTCAGCTCATTGGTAGAAAACCATTTTTTTCAATACCATCACCTCAATAATTTTCTTCATGGAAGGTGTGTGTGATAATGTAGTTCATGGATGAAAAAGAGTCCATGAATTTGATCTATCTGGAAGCCAGATTCTGGGATAGGTAAAAGGTCCAATTTATAATCTCCTACACCACAATGGTCGAATCACATTCAGTGCACAAATTGAACCTTCCTCATGCATTTTACACTTGAACCAAAATTATTATCCCAAGAAATTAAGCATCAAGTGATGTAGTGATTCTACATGAACCAAAGAGACATCTCATTACATCACCAATTTGGTTTCTAAAAACTTCACCATACCCAGAAGGACTGGGATTTCACTAAGAGGCTCCATCTATGTCGTATTTGATCCAGAATGGTAAAGATGGATTCTGTTTCACCAAAAATGTTCTAGAGGGAGTTCCATAAAAACATGAAATTCATTAATATTTAATAATATATATGCCATGTATAGAGTTATCACAAAAAATCATATTGAAGTCCATTACTGCTTTTCACAGAAGTAATAATGATGGTACATGGTGCCTATAGGTTGAAAGTGATGTCCTAATGTATCATTTTGTTGAGACTAATCCAAATATCATGCACTATTTCAGTGCAATAAACATGGAGAAATTCAAAATAAATTGTGAAATTGATAGATCCGTAAAATCATATAAATGATCCCTAATGTTGGTGATGATAGGAATCTTAATTTCAAAGAGATCACAAACTGTGTTCCATAATGATGCATCTTTAACACAAATTAAGAAAAAGTGATAAATTTCATCCCTATTTTTATTGCATAGAACACATCTCAATCACAGGTTAATTCCCTAAAAATGTATAAATTCATTAGTTTGAAACATAGAGTGAATCACACTCCAAGAAAGTGTAAACCTGGATTGTAAAATACATTTTTTATTCATAATTGTTTCCCAACTATTGGAGTTCCATTGAATTATATCGAGATAAAAGGATTTATATGAGTGTTTTCATCTTCCATAGGGCTCCAAAACAATCATATCATTATAGTTAATAAAATCATAATTCAAAATAGTATCCTTGATTTCAGTAAGAAGGTTTTCCAAATAATTCTCCCTTTGATTCTTAATGGACACATTAGTATCAAATAAAATGTATTGAGAGATTTATTTATTAAAGAAGAGGAGTATCTATCAAGTTATCTGACCAGAATTTAAGATATGAGTTGATATTGACCAGCCAATGAGAACTCATAATGATGCTAGATTAAGAGGCTTTAAGAGAAGGTAAAAATGGAATAAACAACACAATTAAAATTCATATATTTAAGCATAATCAAACACTTATTCCTCATAAAATCCATTCATTTTGACTTTCCATTCATGAACCTCCACATGAAATATTCCCATAAGTATTTATTGAATTTTTAATGATTTTTTATGCCAATACCTCCATAATCAATAGGTTGATATTGATACATCCATGGAAAAATAGATTTTTTTCTTTGAAAGATTATTCCACTCCAAACAATTTTTTTGATAGATATGTTGAAACTCTTAATGAGAACATCTGACCATTTATAAACCATAAATTAATAACCAAATTTAGAAACAATATTTGCTTTCCCAATGTTACCCTACATGACATAGGTAGATTTTTTCATTTCTAGGAGGCTAATTAATTTCGAATCTGGATCACAATATGAGAAAAATGAGTGAAATGTGGTTTCCCTGATAATATAGGGACACTAAGATAGATGAAATGAAGAAAACCTTCTCTGATTCCTAGACCATTAATGATATCAACTTTTCTAGCTATAGGAATATTTATTCAAAAATAAACAAAATATTTATTCCAAATGATCACCTACCCTAAAAACTTTTCATCAAGAAAATGGAAATTTTTAATTTTCTTGACATTTATTTTATCACCTTGAGAGAAAAGAATAATATCATTAGCATAAAATAAGTGATTGGAAGAATCATGTCCTATAGAATATCTATTGGATTTGAGGTTCATAGTCTCAACAATTCTATGCAAAATCCCTCTTAAATAGTATTAAATAATAGAAAAAATGATGGTTGAGAGGGGATCACCATTCCTAACTCTTATAGAATATGTGAAGTTGCCCTCATGAGAACCATTGATGATAACATAAACATGGGTTAACTCATAAGAATTATAACCAATTTAATAAAGACTATATCAAATCCAATACTTTCTAAAACCTTAAAAATAAATCCCTAGTCTAATGTATCAAAATCATGTTAAACATCAAACTTGAGAGAAATATTACCTCCCCTATTAGGCTTCCTATGAAATTTAACATTTTTAGAGATAGTAAAAATTCAATCATTAGTAGTTTTTCCATTAATAAAACCAAACTAATTTGAAAAGACAATATTGTTTGCAATTTTAGAAGACCTATTGGAAAGAATCTTCCCAATGATTTTATATATAGTATTTAAAAGACCCATACCCCTGAAAAGGTGATTCCCATTTACATTATCCACATTAAAAATAAGATGAATAAATTGAGAATTGATTTTGTGAGTCTAGTGACCACCTTTAATAACATTACTAACAAGCCTATGAACAACACAATGTCTACATTCCATGAAATTCTAAAAGAATTAGTCTGTAAACCCATTAAATCCTAGATAATATCCTACAGGATGCCCAAAGGCTACTTATTTAATATCAAAATAGAGAGGTATATTATTGAGACATGAGTTTTCCTCATAACTGACAAGATGGGGTATAATGTCTTCTATAAGATCAGTTCTAGTATTGAAACCATTGAATAAGTTCATATAATAAGAGACAATGATAGAATCCAAATCCTTTAAATTATAAAAAACCACATTATCATTATGAATAGAAAATGGTTTATAAATATTTATGACCTTTTAAAGTGTATTAATCAATTTTTGGTTCTTATCACCATCCTTGATCTATTTCACTTTTTGGACTTCTGTTTTCATGCCCTATTTGTGATTAAGAAGGATATTTATATCATGCATGATCAATTTTTCCTTCTCAAGACCTATGGTAATTTTAACCTAGTGTTATTTTCCTGACCAATGTGAAGTATAGATTCTAGCTAATTCTTATCAATGTGTCTAAAGCATTGTCAACTCCAAATTTTCTACTTTTCCTTAAGATCTTTAAATGTTAAAACACAATCCAAGGCATTATCTCTATAATTTATTGAATTCCTTGTTTCTTGGATCTTTTTTTTTGAAATTAGGATGTAGAATCCATGTATTGTTAAATCTTACATGAAAGAGAGGATTTACCTCTCTAGTGACAGGATTTTCCAAAACAGGGTGTCGATCTAAGTTTACTCTAGAAAGTGTATTGTGGGAAATTGAGACCCAAGCAACCAAGGAATCATCATTAACAAAATAAATATAAAATTTTATGGCCACCATTTTATTTAGGTGTTCCCTATACCAATTGTATTTGGCACCCACCAATTTAACTTCATGAAAATTAATAATCTCAATGAAATCCATGAATTCTCTAATTTAAGTGGAGTAATTGAAAATTCCAAGCTTCTCATCTGGGTTAAGAATGTCATTTTAGTATCCATGAAAATCCCATTAGTTTCTTGTGGAGATACTCATACTGTGAATTCTTTTCTATAATACACTTATTTAATGATATCCATTGTTGGAATAGATAAAATAGAAAGATTTTCACAATCCCAAATACTTATAACTAACAATAAACATCTATTTTATAGAAATAATATTTGAAATATCATCCAGTCTCGAGTGTTCAAGGACCCAAAGCCTTTAAACATCATTTCAAGATTGATTTTTTACAATGAACTTGTTTCTTATATTTTTTATTGAAGTAACCCTCTCAAAAAAAAATTGTTGGGTTCAAAAATACTTAGAAGATCAATTTTATGACCAGTGATAAAGAGCCAAAGGGAGTTGATTGTTTTAGCGTTGTCCAGAACCTGATAGGTCCAGAAAATGATATTCATTTAAAATTATACTACGATCATGATATCCCTATTTTATTCCCACTAGACTTTTTAACTCTGGTTCATTTACTGATAAAAATAGTTTTTATCTCACCATTTTCAAGACTTTTAAAATTTTCTTTGAAAATTGAATTCATGTTATAGCATCTCAATTGTTTCTTGTGCTATGAAATTATCATGGTGGTCCATTATACAGCCACTGGAATAGCCTCTTTAATTCCTACATGTTCCAATATTCCATGATCTTTCTCATTTTTCAAAATGGAGTCATGATGGATAGGTTTAGAAGTGGGTTATTTGATGTCTTCTTAACTTTTACTACAATAAAAAGTGTCCTTTTCTAGAACTGTATCTCTAAAAATAGATGTAATTCTTTTAGGAATAGAAATATAACTTATAATTCATTCATTCCTTGAGATATTTTCTATATTAGAAAATATAGGTTCAATAATAGATTGATCAGTATTCCCCTGAAGATACACTTGAACAGATGAGGCCCTTTGTTCATTACCAACTTGAGAAGAATATTTTTTTCCATTGTCCTCATTTTCATTATAGGTCATCTAAAGATAATAATTGAAAGATGAAATTCCAAGATGATTCATTGGAGAATTATTCCTATTGTATTTTATAGAAGATATGAATATATTGGATTTATCTAAGTTACTACCATCAAAATAAATTGGAGACATATGTTACAACTTAGATTGATTTCGAACATCAGAATTGACACTGCTTGTAACACCATCAGTGGTTGAAGAAGGTTTAAAGAGGGTATCAATGAATCTTTTGTCATTCAAATGAGAAAGTAAATGAACCCTATCATTCCTATAATTTTTTTATATATTAGTCAATACAGATTTAGTGACAGATAGAATAGAAATCCATTGAAGGACTACCTAAAAATATGAGACTTGTTATACATTGTGAGCATGAGCATAATTATTATTGGATTGGTCTTCATTATAATAAGTATCAATATATAGATGATAATGATCAAATGAAATTCAAATATTAGCCATTTCAACATTTTTTTAGACCCAAGGATTTTCTTTTCTGGAAATGGAGGATGGCTTGTTTTTTTATCAAATCGACAATGGGTTGTTCAAGGACTTTTCAAGACAAGTGATCATACAATATAGGTTGAAGTAGCAGTTTAAGGTGGCGTAGTGTCCTGGTGTTTTCCAAATTTTCTGTCCTCAAAATTGGGAGTTTTTTTTAGAAAAGGAATATTTTATGTATAGTATTACACATTTTGTGGACCATGAAGGGCAGTTCACGGACCGTGTAGAAGGTACGCAGAACGGCAAGGAAAAATGAAAAGGAATGAATTCTGAATAGCGGCGCTATATGGATTGCGAATCATTGTACACAAACTGTATATGAGAAATGGATTATGGGAGACTTGTGGTCCATGGGAGAAAAATAGTTCATGGGATGGATTTTCATTTGCGGAAAGGAGGTGGAGATTTGTTTTTGGAATATACTGGACACCACGAAGGAAGATTAGAGGGACTTAGACCATAAAAAGAATATAGTTCATAAATGTTGCAATTCATGGTGAGGGGTTTACCACATTTAATGTTTAAGTAAAATAGATTAGTAAAAAAATTTGTTCTATTTTTCTATATAAGGATCACTAATCCATTCATTAAATAGAGAGAAATTTTGATTATAAATATGGGTGGAATTAGGTGAAGTATGAAGTGGTTCATGGGAATTATATTCCACGAAGGAAGAGGTTCTCAATGGAAGATTCGACAAACTTAAAAGAGTTATTCTAAGGTAGTTTGTGAAAGGGGTTCTATAGGAAACTGTATCCCAAAATGGAATAAGGATCCACAGAGGAGTAATGGTGCACAGAGGAGTGACGGTCAATAGGGAATCAGTCATCTATGGAGGAGAGGTGGTCCACAGAAGAAGAATCTATCCAAGAAATAGTGGTTTTCCATGGAAGAAGAAATCATCTGTGAAGCAGGTATGGTACATAGAAGAAGAGAAGGGTATACTAAAGAATACATGGCCTGAATAAGTAGAAGAGGTACATGGAAAAACTGGTGGTATTCAGAAGAGGAGGTTTTCCATGGAAGAATAGGTGGTTCACAAAGCACTCGCCCCACGCAGTGAAAGTTGGTTCGCGAAGGACCTTCACAAATATGGTTCAAAAAAGGAAGTTTTAAAAATATGGTATTATGTGAAAATTGAATTCAAAGTGAATAAACTTTATTATATGATGCATATAGAGTCTCCTGCTTATTCAGGGACAAAGACTTTAATTCCAATCCATTTAAGTGACCTTCAAGTCGATAAACTGAGGGAGACTTCTCCCAAGGAAGTGAGCTAGGGGGAGTTGATGGAAGTGTTCCAATATAGTGAGTTATCCCCAAAATATTGTAAAGTTAGGGTTCCTATCAAATAGTGATTGTGTCTTAACTTTTTTACTCCAAAAATAGTGAATATTAGTTGATTTAGGTATAACCAAAACACTTCGGTGTATTCTCTTTGGAATATCCCTTAGTGGTGAACCACGTAAAAGTGTTGTGTTGTCTCCCTACATATGAATGTATGATTGCTGATTGAATCCATAATACAGGTTTAATAGTTTATTACTAATGTGGTAAAAATATATTTCATTTTATAAGAAAACTTTGACACCCTGATTCACCCCCCCCATCTAACAGGGTATTCTACGGTCTTATAAGGGTTATTATAGCCAAGGTTCACCTATTTCTTATTCTCTACCGCAAATCTATTCTATTTCAATGATTTGATTTTCATTCCTAAGTTAACAATGAAGTACAGTTTTGATGAAGATTTATCTATCACTAAGCTAAAGTCTATATCCAACAAGACCATGATGAACATGAAAAAGAAAGATAATAGACAGTTGAAAATGTCTAAATTATCTAAAGAACAGGTACTATCTTTTTATCTATAAATTTTTTCCAATGAAGATATATCAGGCTTGTAAGGTAATGAAATGGTGGATTAGGTTTTCACCAATGAAAAGGCCAAAACTTCTACCTCATGTGAATCAAAACCGTCAGGTGATTAGGAGGTATGTGTTAACAGCTTTTATATTTTTCCTCAAAATAAAGATCTAAGAACAGGTGTTGATGATGATAAACCAACAACCTCACAAGAATTATCAGTTGATAGATTAAGAAATTTTCTAGATAACATTCTTGAAGAAAGAGCCTCCCTTATTTTTGGAGTATTTCAAATCTAGCAGGTAGAAATCACCTAGCTGAGGAATGAAGTAGATTCTATGGAGTAGGCCTTGTAAATAAAAATTATAGAATGTTTTACGCTCTCCAAATAGGTTGGAACCTTTGAAGCAGAAAATAGGATCTTGAAATAAGTTTTTAAAAATTACTCAAAGAAGTTGAAGAGAATGAGAGAGTCAAAAATATTCCTAAATAAATGATCCATTCACTTGAAAAAAAATTTAAAAATATCACTAATGTCAAGGGTTTACAATTGGATGAAAAATCCAATAAGATCAAGGAAATTGACTCATTTATTCAGAATAAAGTTAATATGCATGAAGAAGAAGTTGTTAGAAATAATAAGGCTTGTGAAGAAAATATGATTAAGGTTGAACATTAGAAAATAATCCTAAACATGAAATGTCTACATTTGGAAGCTCAATTGGCCAATATTGAGAATAAATATATTTATACTTAACAAAATAAGGAAATAATTGTTGTTTCTACTTAATGCTCACTAGAGGATTATAAATCTGAAAGACCTCCAAAATGTGATAAGAATATCATTGCATCATTTGATGAAAAATTTAAATTAGCTAAGAAGAAACAGGTACCATCAAAACCAACTTGTTTTAATGCCCCTAAAATTATTATGATGAACAATATAGGTTTCATGAAAAATATTCAAAAATTATGGATGAATAAAGGACATAAGAAACCAACCACCATGATTAAGGTGGATAGGAAAACGAGTATAGAAGCCAGTTTCCCATAGAGAGCTCAATGAGTCGTGAAGAATATCCAAAAACCATATATAATATATAAAAAGAAATCAATATTTTTGGTTCAATGTTGGTGTTGCAACAGATTTTTCCATTATGAAGAAACAACATGCACATGGGATAAAAAATCAACATATTTGATAACAACATGCACATGTAGAAAAGCATTTGTTACTGTAAACTGATTTGGAATGCTTGATAACATATTTGATTTATGCAATTGTAGTTGTCACAAGGTTGGTGCATATTTATCTCAATATTAATTCATTATTGACAAGAAATGAAGACCACAACAGCCATTTAATTATGAATAATCTACCTTGGGAAGAAATCAAAAGAATGTTGTAAATAGAAATCCTCCCAAAAAGTTATTAAATAATAATGGTGAGAAGACCTTGGTTTTTAATTCTAGTAATTTGAAGGGTAGTGAATTCCAAAGAACTACTAATATTTTTTATAATCATAAGAATCCTTGTGGAAGATCCGAATTTTCTACCACAATTTCTAATGATATGTTAGTTATTTGGAAATAAGATTTGGAATGATTGAGGAAACTAGAAGCTACACAAGCTCAGGCTAGTGAAAAAGGAAATTCAAGGGTTACAGATGTTCTGTTTGAGATATGCAGGAAATTAGGTCATTTGGTAAAATGATTTTAAACATTAATACAATATAAGAATCATTCATTAAGAGAAGTAATAATTTGACATACATGAAGGTTGTCTATAAGAAACATTCTCCCCAAAAATTATAAGAGTATGTGAAGAGATCAATGTTACCTATACCTAATTTTGAACGAATGTTTAATGGTGAAATAATGAGTAATATATAAAATGGATCAACATGGTTGAGAATATCATCTCAATCGTGCAGTTTATATTGATGAAGAAAGGAGGATCCACCTTATTCCCTTAATCTTTTGTGTATTGTATTTTTTCTTATTATGTAGGGAATTGAAGGTGAATCAAGTTCTTAGGGGGGTCCTAATAATTAGATAGGGATTTCAATTCTAGGTAGCCAAACTGAAGAAGTCACCATCTTTGAATTATTTATCAATTTTATTTTAAAATAAAAATGTGGCGAAGGATCATTTTTGTATGAAGCTGAAGATATTCAATTCTGAATAACTAGGATAAATGAGGTACCATCTTGGATTGATCATATTTCTATTATCATGAAGAAGAAGTGTTCATGAATATTATTCTTGGTGAAGTTGTGAATATTATCCGATGTGGAATGTCGCAAGATGAAGAACCATTCTGGTTTTTTAACTATACTTAAATTTCATGAAATCCATTCTTGATGAGATCCACCATTATGATGAGGAACACTGCACAAATTCATTTCTATCAGTTGTGGAACTATCCCCATTTGAAGATGATTCAAAGGATGAAATGAAGGTTTAGTGATTAAAAAAGGTTCTCTATAGTCTGAAGTATGCACCAAGAGTGTGGTACTCTATTCTAGATTCTTATCTAAAGAAGCTTGAATTTAAAAGAGGAGTGAATCACAATCTCTATGTGAAGGATTATCTGAAAATCAGTCCATGGTGTTGGTAAACATGGATGATTTTATATTTGGAGAAATAATCTAGGGACCAGTGGATAAATTTTACAATCACATGAAAGTAGAATTTGACATTTCCATGATTGTTGAACTCACATACTTCTTAGGGCTGCAAGTGATTCTGAGGAAAAACGACACATTTCATTCTGAGGAAAATTATGCTAGAGATTTTCTAAAGATATTAAATATGCACGACTCCAAACTAATTTATACTCTAATTACAGTTGGAACTAAACCTGGAATGCTTGTGGATGGGACTTCTATATATCTTACCATGTATAGGAGAATCATCGAAATCTTATAATACTTAATTGTAACATTGTCATATATTTTCTTTGCAAAATGATTTGTGTCCCTGTTTCAAAGTAATTCTAAGGAAGAACATTTGGAGGTAGTTAAAAATATCATGAGGTACATTAAGGATACTTATAATCATAGATTATAATTTTCCTCATGTAAAGAAAAAAAATTATTAGAATTTTTCGATGCTGATTGGGAGGGATATGTGGTAGAAAGGAAGTCAACACGTGGTGGGGAATTTTTTATTGGAAATAATCATGTGGTCTTATTGAGTAAGAAATGTTATTGTACCTCTCTTAGTAATACTAAAGCAGAAAATATATACTCTACAAAGGCATGCACTCAGCTAATTTGGATGAATCAATAACTGATTGGTATTAGAGATGAGGTGAAACAGTCAATGGTGATTCACCGTGATAACAAGAGATCAACTGATCTTACCAAGAATCTTATTCAACATTCTCATACGAAACACTTTGAAATATGATATCACTTTTTTAAGGAAAATTTTGAATAAGGAATGATTAAAATTGATCATGTTGGAACTAATGATCATGTGGCTGACATACTAAACAAACCATCGTTTTCATATCTTTTCAAGAAGCCTCAGTTGCACCTTAGTGTTCAACAACCTCCCAGTTCATGAGGAGGTTGTAGTTGTTCCCATCTCCCTAGATGTTTCAACTACTGTAAACTATTTTTGGTAGTGATGTAGGTTTATGGGGGAGATAAAATCCAGGGGTAGTGTGTTTTGAGCTCCACATGTTCAATAATAGATCCTTTGGGTTTATTTTCAATGTGGGAGAATGTAGAAATTCAATGGAAAATGTAAGTAGATGCATGTTTTTTATGTGACATGATCAGAGATTTTCTTTGACATCTTTATGCTTTCACAGAAATAAGAAAAAAATACATGCAAATACTTTTGTTTTCTACATTGATCATTACTCATGTAGACATGGAGTCTTGGTTGAGTTGTGTATTGCGTATCAGGGTTTGATATTAGAAGATTGTTTATTGAATTTATATATACATTTCTAACAAACCCGAAGGGGGGGATATTTGGACCCTAGGATGTTATTTTCTATAAATGGAGTATGGTTTGTGTTTTTTTTCAATCCACATTGGGTTGTTCAATGAGTTTTCATGAAAATAGATCTTACAGTATAGGCCTAAGCATATATTTAAGGTGGCACAGTTTCACAGTGCTTGCCAAATTTTTGGGTCTTAAAATAGGGATTTTGTTTTTTGTAAAATAATATTTCCCTCTTAGTATTACAAAATTCATGGAATGTGAATTATAGTTTACAGACTTTATAAGATGTACGCAGAATAGTGAGGAAAAATAGAAAAGAAATGACTTCTACATAGTGACTCTATGTAAACCATAAAGAACAGTATGCAGAATGCATAGGAGAAATGGTTCATGGGATCATTGTGGTTCGCATAAAGAAAACAATTTGTGGTATCTATCATCATTTACATTAATGAGGTGGAGATTCGTTCGTGGAAGAGATTTACCATCATGAAAGAAGAGTGGCGGCATGCAGAATGTACAGGGAAACAGTTCGTGAAAGTTCCAGTCTGCGGTGAAGGTTGTACCACATAAATTTTTTAATTAAAATGGATTAGAGATCTTTTTGGATCTATTTTCCTATATAAGGAGAACCAATCCCTTAAATACATAGTGAGTGATTTTTACTAGAAACCCAGGAGGAATTCGGTGAAGTCCAATGTTGTTCATGGGAAGAATATTCTTTGAAGGAAGAGTTTCGCAGAGGAGGATTCCATGAATAGAGAAGAGTGTCATGAAGGTTGTTCATAGAAAGGGGTTATTTGGGAAACTATAGATCTCAACATAAGAATTATTCTTGGATGAGCGACAGTCTTTAGGGAATCAGTTGTCCACGGAGGAGAGGTGACCCGGGGAAGAAGAATCTATCTACAAAGGAGCGGTGGTCCACAGAAGAAGAACTCATCCATAAAGAAGGGACGGTACGCAGAAGAAGAGAATATTTTGTGGAAGAATTGGTGTCCATAGATGAATAGGTGGTTCATGGAAGTGGAGTCAGTCTGTGGAAGAATTGGTGGTTCGCGAAGCACTTGCCCCATGTGGTGCAAGTCGATTCGTGAAGTAGCTTCACAAAGGAGGTTCGGAAAAATCAGGTTTGAACATTTAGTTTTGGGTGAATAGTGAATTAAAGGTTAATCAACTAGATTATATGATGCAAGGATAGTTTCATTTTAGTCAGGGACAAATAATTTAATTCCAATTCATTAAAGTGACCTTCAAGTCAATAAAATTGGTGAGACTTATCCCATGGTAGTGATCTAGGGGGAGTCAACGGATGTCTTCAGAGGGATGTGGTGATATATACCCAAAATATTATAAATTATGTGTTTCTACAAGAGGGTTACTATGTATAAACTATTTTACTCCACAACTAGTGAATGTTAGTAGATTTAGGTACGACTGACACACTTTCGGTGTATGCTCCTTGGACTAGGCTGTAGTAGTGAACCAAGAACAATTTTTGTGTTGTCTCCCTGCATATGAATGTTTTATTTCTAATAAAATCCATCATATAGGTTTAATGAGTTCTAACCAATATGGGAACAAGATCAGTCATTTTAAAAGAAAATGTTGAAAGCCCGATTCACCCCTCCCCTATCAGGGTGTTCCGGGGTCCTACAACATTCATGTTGTTAATAGCCCCATTAGTGGTTTCATAATTTTTAATGGGTGCATCATTGAATCTATCATCATTATAATTTACCGTTAAATGACCCTTTTTATTAAAATGAGGTGAATAAATCTTATTTTGATTAGATATATTCTCAATAGAATACTTTTGTAAATACTTCACAAGTCTTGTAATAGGAGGGTAAATCTCAAGAGAGATGGAATCATCTTAATTTCCCATTACTTCATTATTACCAATTCCATCAATAGGGGAAGAGAAAAAAAATGTTTTTGGATATCCCATATATCTCAGATTATTTTTCTTCCTCATTAGAAAGAGCATACTAAGATTTTCCCTTCATGCTATTGAAATCAAAGGCATTATGAATTTTATTCACCCATTTCCAGGGATATTTCTTCTGGAAGGCTCACCATTCCAACAAAAATAGCCTTGAATTTTTTTAATATACCTCCATGAATTAGGATATTTAGTTTCATTCATCTATTTTTGGATCATGCTATCATTAGAAACCAAGTACCCTAAAATTCTACACAAATCACAAAATGTTGGAGTGTATTCAAACTCAACATTAACATCAATACTTTGATCATTAACAATGAAGGTGAGAATATATAGAATCTTAGAATCAAAATTAGCATCAATAATGATCCTATAATAAATACAAATATATCCATTTAATGTTTTTAGATCTAGCTTCACAGATATCCCAATGAAATGAGTAATATCACTATGATTCTTTGGGTGCCAATAAACCCAATCCAATCCATGTAACCTGACCCAAAATTTAGCTTTGGAATTTATTTTAGTGAATGGGTTGATATTAATGTCCCATTCCAAAATTATGAGGATTCTAGGAATCAAAATGAAATGTTCAGTATTCCATACCAGATCAAGATCCTCTTTTCTTCCCACTATAATATGGTAGAATCTATATCCATTGGGGATCAATTCTCAAGTGTTTCCCCGTAGAAATGCACAATTCAATCTTTTAGATTAGATATGATCCATTATTTATCAACAATGGAGTACAAAATGAATTGAAGAATAGAAAAAAAATATGAATCAAGACATTTCATTAGATTTTCTAGATCAAGAATAATCGAGAAACCACCACCATCCATTTTCATGAAGACAAAGGGTCTAGGGATATCATTCTTAGATAGATTTGTACTACAAAGAGCCACTTCCTCATAAAACTCATTAGGTTTATTCACAATTATATCATAATATGGTATTCTAATAAAATAATGATTTCTTTAATGTGGGGAGGGATATTAGAAAATAATTTTGGAATGGATTAGATGATAAAATAGGATCTTTAGGGGTAGAAGAAATAGAAGAGGTGGTGTCTCTTTATAAGGGAGTGAGAGGACACACTTGGAAATTTTCAAAATATTAGAATATATTTATATATTACTCAAGAAAAAGAGAACCCAAGTGACCCATATTTGAAGATTAAATTATATGGTGTCAAAATATGAACATAAAATTGGTTTTATACAATTTTTTATGTAATTTTAATCATTATATTTTTATTTTAACCCATATTCATTAATTTTAAACTTTACCATATTATTCAATTTCGAACCTTGTTAATATTCACTATGACAAAAATTAAAAGCACCCCATTACCAAATTTAGAAATGATTATTCCAATTATGGAGTAAATTTTATGAATTAATTTCTATAATTTTCATGTTTAAATTTATAAACAAATGCATAAAACATGATGAAAAGTGATTTTTAGAAAAATGTTTTTTAAGTCCCAAAATAAACTTATTGAAAAATGAAGTATAATAATCATTACTATGTAATTAATTATATTAAATATGATTTAAGTATAATTTTTTACTTTATTATCAATTTCATGACATAATGATAATTTTTAATGAAATTATTTAATGAAAATAAATGAGAGTACTACAACAACATAAAATTTTCACTATTTATTAAAAACATAATCTTTTAGAAAAATTCTAAAAATAATCATAATATAATATTTACATCATGATTTTAAAATTTAAATTAATTACCTTAAATAAAGTTTCTATAAATGGTATAAATTAATTATAATTCCCGAGCCCAATATTAAATAATACCATTTTTAAAGAAAATATATTTTGAATCATAAAATTTATTTACTGAGAATTGAGTAAATATTTATTACAAATTAACAAATAAATTTTCATTATATAAAAAAAATTATAAATAATTTTCATAATATGGTAATCCCTATTCATATTTTCAATTTAATAACTAGGTTATAATGGCATCCTTTAAATAATATTTTTATTATATATCACATTTTTTAAAGCTCAATTGTGCATGTTAATAAATATAAAGAGCATATTTTATTTCAATATATATTTTCATGGGGTTACAAAGAACCCGTTGATATCAATTATTGGTTGAAGAATAATTCTAAGAGGGGTTTGGTTAATCACATGTCAAAATAATAATAATATTATTATTTACATGACATGCACTAAAATCGTGCAAAAATAAATTTTAGTTCCTTGAATAAATAAATTATTATTTATTGAAATAGTAATTAATTATTCATTTATCACTTAACCATTAAAATTATTCCTATATTACTCTTAAATATTAATTTTAATCTAAATAATGTATATTTATTTAAATCAATAAATTTTTTGTTCTAAACTCATGGGGGGACTTTCACCATTGGGTTGAAAATGATTAAAACATTGATCAAAATGGGAGGATGGGTAGTCAAGAATCTCATTGATCGAATTATTTCCTAGTTTGGGACTCCCTTATAGATTTTAGGCAAGACCATGAATCCTTTCCTTATCCCATACTTAACGAAATCATTTAATTACACCACATATTCCCTAACTTAGAGAGGAAATTTCAATTTAAGGGTTTGAGTGTGTCAAGTGTGCATGAAATTTCTTTTACCTTTCTGATGTAGAGGAATGAGGGAATATTTTTCCATATAAGTAAATAATGAATTTTTAATCTTCATCAAACTACGGTATAATGTAATCTAGTGCTCACAGCATAAGGAAATATGGATCGTCTTATTATCATCACATAAGGTAGGACTGGTTATCTTATTATTTTCACATCTCTAAAGGGGTTCTTATATTCATAAAATAAGGATTGAGTGGTCTTCTTATACTCATTACATAGGTTGTGTTGGATCTCTTAAGCTAATTACATATAGAGAAATAGGCCTTTCTCATTATAAGGAATGAGGTAATCTTATTCTCATCACATAAGGAAATGTAGGTATCTAATGCTTATCACATAAGGAGAAGTGGGTCATATTATACTCACCACATAAGGAAAGGACCTTATTATATTCATCACAGAAATAATGGGATATCATATGATCATCACATAAGGGAAGGTGGGTTATCTTATGCTCATCACATATGTAAATGGTCATTATATACTCATCACATAACAAAAGGGTTATCTTATACTCATCGGATAAGGATAATTTAGCCTAGGATTTTAATATATGTAAAGGTTATTCTTATTCCCGTAAAATGAGAGTGAGTCTTATTATTCTTGTAACATAGGTTTAGGTGGACATACAGGTTTAAATATAGGTAGGAAGGTATGCATGATGTTGAGTCTAGTGGGGATGCTCCTGATTTAAAGTCTAGCAAGGACACTTTATGGAGTAAATCATCAAAGGTAGGAACTCTGGGAGGTTTTTTTATCTCCAAGATGGTGGTTAGGTATGGTATATAAGACCAATAAATGGGTAGATGGTATGGTAATTGTATTGGGATGATGAGATTGAACCTAAAAGAGGAGTCCTATAAATCTTTCTACGAAAAGAATCCAAACCCATTAAATTTGAGTTTCATTGTTTAGGGTCATGGGACTATATTGGTCCATGTAGTTTAATTTTATTTTGTAAGGATTATTATCCCTTAAATTTTTTGAAAAAAAGATATTATGTTGGGAAAACACATTGTAATTTTTAGATATTTCATGGAAACACCATGGAAATGTGTACTGAATATATTAATGTTACCAGGAAAATAATTTGGAGCCACGTAGATATATGTGTGGATAAATATTTTTTTTTTATTTCATGGGGAAAATATGGATATATATGGGACTTATAAATATGTTCCAAAGTCCTCAGCTACTATAGGGGGGTCATAGATAAAAGACTACAATTATGGTTGTACATATAGAGATTTCATGTGTGAATCCTGACAAAGTTAGTGTGGGGACCATGTTCCATCGAAACTAGTAGAACATGTATTCATGAAGGATGTATTATATGTGGTTGTATGATACTAATTCATAGAATATTAGGTTTCATGAGACCATGAATTGTGTGGGTAATTAATCACTAATATTTGTTGTTTTCTTCATGGAGACAGAGTTGTGAAAAATAGTCTTAAATTATTTTCAATGTATAAAGATCTTCTCTGATGGAATCCGTATATGATTATTAACTATGAGATTTCATGGAGTTTTTTTTTTGGATTTTTATAGGTCTGTAAGTTAAGGTTTCAAGAGTTTAAAAACATCAATTTCCTCAAAAATCAAAAACCCAAAAAGCGCTCCCCTAAAGTAGTGAGACCATGGGTATTTATAAGCCTTAAGGATCATTTAAATGAATAGATCATTTAATAGTTTTGTGCATGTAAAACGTGAATTTATATGACACCATAATATATGGAATATCAAAATTCATGGTTTATGAAATAATTTTTCCAAATTATTTATGTTTCCATCTATTGAACATTCTTCCTCCTTGATCTATCTTGGGTGATTTTTTAAGCATCAAGAAACAACCTCACATGGAATTGGTTATGAAGAGGGTGTTAGAGAATGAAATTAAAAGTAATACACACATTGTCACATTAATTGGATAGTTGAAGGGTCTCCCATGCTCTTATAAATAGTGTTGGGGACCATAGAGTGGACCACATTGATTTAATGAAATTTTACCAGAATCCTCTCTTTTTAAAGAACTCATCTCTTAGGAAAAAGTAATAAAATAATGTAATTTTTTTTCTTGTATTAAACATTTATGTGAAAGGTATTTCTTGAATACAAGTATTGTGAACCATAATTCAATGATCATATTCCCAAAACCTTCCATGAGATAAATCCTTTCCATGAACTGGTCTTGCGTGAAGTAGAATTAGGAAAAAATTAACTACATCAATAGACAACTAACATGTTTATTCATTGTTCTCAGGTTTTAGTTATAGAGAGAGAATTAGTTGTGGGTATCCTCAGTATTAGATCAAATAAAAATGTTCAACCACTCCAGTAGATGATATTAAACCAATTTATGGTAGACCCAAGAGAGTACCTTTAATCCCAAAGGTTTCCCATGTATGGATTCAGTCGGCTAGATGATGTCACGGTCTCGGTAGCCTTCTTCGATGCTCTATGATCCTAGTTTTTTATCTCAATAGAGTACGTTAGGATTTACTTATCCACCGTTGGAAATGTTACGATGGACTGAAAGATTGTATTGGACTATACCTTATACAATCCCTCTCGAATGTTTGGAAATAAGGTGCCTACTATTGAGGCATTACCTCGTCAACATTCCAAAATCTATTAATCTAGTATGTTAGATAACTTGAAGGTTTAGACTATACAGTGTGACCTATTCCCAATAGGGAACTTTACATATGAGCGGGTGTGGTCTTATTGGTTTTGGTATACCTAAAATGAGTTTTGATAGATCCCATGTTGGTTTGGGCTATCCAAGGAAGTATATACATCATAATTCTATTCCAACCACCTCCATGCCCTTATTCAAGAGCTATTAAGATGGTATTCAGTGGATGAAAATACCATCAACTTGCATCATTGTTAATTAGGTATCATATTATAGGATCCCTAGAATATTAGAAGGACTCCCATCCTTGGTTGAGCATTCAAATGATGCTTTTTTATGGCGATTTATTAGGGGGTATGTAGAGTAGACTCAACAAATAATGAAGGTGTTTTTGTAAGAAGTGAGGGAAACCTAAAACAAAGTTCCATAGTTTATTATATATGTTCCTTTCAAGAAATGGTTTAGAATATTCATGTATATTACTGAGGGGTTAATGGTGGGGTGTCCTAAAGAGTGCTCAGGACGTGAAGCATGATGTAGGTTTGGGTCATACGTATTCCTGTTCATGTATAGTTAGTACACATAGTGGTGATTTTTTATGATCTAGTTGATAACCCCAGAGACAGTACTATAGTATTTCTTGGTAATGTTTCAAAATGGAAAAAAATCATCCAAGGACACCCACATTTAATTGAGATTGGGAACCTACATCATGTAAGCATGGATGGTGAGAATACATCAGATCAACCTCATTTTCTCGGTCTTAACAAAGTCATATAAGATTTTTGGGAATATCAATTATAGGGATATACCTATGATTGTCTATAACCCATTACAATATTTATATGGGTAATTTTCTATACACTTTAGAGGGTATTAATTATTTAATATAACCAAACCCTAAACATAGATTTTAGCCCAAAACTAAAAAAACATCATTAGGTTGCACCCCCTGGTGGATAATAGAATAGGGTGGATCATCATGATAGGATCAGAAAAGAGTATCTAATTTAGCCCTTTAAACACTCCAACTTGGGTGATTATGGATGATGATATTGGAATCATTGAATAGAAGTAATATCTAACACCCTTAAAAAATGGCGTTTTAGCTAATCACATTGATGTAAAGAGCATATCTAAATCATACACCCCATTTTGGTTCTCAAATCAATTTTATAGCCTCTACTCTCTCAATCCATGCTTTACACTGGGGTTTGACATAAAAAATACCAATTTATTGTTCAGTAGCTTTATATTATGTTGTTTCATGAAGGAATTAGTATTATGATCACATTTATTATGGTTATCCACCCAATCACACTAATCCATGACTATTCCTGGTGTTGGATGGTGGTGTAACCTAGGGATATATTAATTTAGTCAGTGCTAGTGAAAGAAAGAATGGTGTAATCCCATGATAGGCAAGGTAAAGGAAATACCATATCTAGGAGATATCACCAATCAAGGAAGAGGGATTATGCTTTGGTAGAGGTGAATGAGTGATATAAATGAAATATCTATGGGGATATCATAATTATTGGTTAGGGGTGTTCTATAAAATTAGTCCAACAGTGGAGAAATACTTCTATAACCTCTAAGTCCTCTCCAATAGTGGATTTTTAGAAGCTGTTTTTTCCAACTAAAGAGATACTAGAGGACACAACCTTATCTAAATCCTATAAAACCTAGGATAAAATACATTTATAAATCATGTGGAGGAAATTATGGGTGTATTTTTAGATCAATATTATATTCCATCCCAACATCGAGTATTCTTGGGTTGTAATTATAGACCCTAGGTGGAAATCCCAACATAAATCAATGAGCTAGAGGATCCAGTAGACTCATGTGGTCGGTAATGCACCTTCACTAATTAGGTAAATAATATTATCAATATATAAACCAATAAAACCTCATAAGATTTCAATATTCTAGTATATGTGGATAAAATGGAATATGATGAAGAATAATCATGTGGAAGTGATATGGACTAGGAAGAGACTCATATTGAAGGTGATATGCCTGCAACTATTAAGGAATTTTTGATATATCTCACAAGACAAGGTAACTACAATACCATATAAACTATGTGGTTTCACTACTATAATCCAAGTGACAATAAATCATATTTCCATATTTTTTTGGAATTACTGAGAAAATAACCTCCAGTGTAGCCTCTAGAGAACACAAGGATGATAGGAGGTGATTAGAACAAGAGTGGCTAGGAGGTGAGAGAAGTATCACATGACCTTATATCTTTCTGAGTGGTTTTGTGACTATTTACTCCTAATTCTTTGGGGGTTACTCCAGCTACAAATGATTTGAATCACTCAAGGGAACTAAATATCCACCTTTCATAGGGTTCAAAATTTAAATTGAAACCATCCATTATCCTATGAATTTATCTGGAACTCTATATAAACATACATTATTTTCTTAGTGTACAATCAATGTGATATTAAAATAGATTGTGATGATGTAATATTAGATAACCACTGATACATAGGGGTGAATAGTAGTATTTTCTGCCTACAATACCACAACCCTGAATCTGATGTCTAATTTTGTGGTTGAGTTAGGCCAGACATTTAGGCCCCCAGTATTTCCTATAGAGGGGGAAGATGATCTTGTAGCTTCGTTTGCAGCATGAAAGTATTCATTCCATTAATTCCATTTGTTTTTGTACCATAACATGAACTAATATTTAAATTATTTTGGTATCGTTCAATACCATAGAGTTATAGGTGTATGTGGTTCTAGTGGGTCAAAAGCAGTCTATCACTAACCCAATGGGCAATGTGGTCTACCATGAATCTAAAGAAACTACTACTCATGATAGTGAGAATTCCAATGCATATGTGGTAGATTAGTACACTGAGGTGCTGACCAATTAGGTGGAACCTGGGATGATCTGAAAAGTTGATCTATATCATCATTTAGTATAATCTGAAGATATGAGACCCCCTTACACATTGGAATTTTTGAAAATAGATCCCATAACTAAGAGTATATCTCTACTTCTTGAGTAGTTCCCAGAGTATAAACTATATCCTTAAGATAAATCTGATTGAGGGTTATATTCAACTGAGGGTAATTGGGTAAACTAGTGATAGGCCTAAAAGAACATATGAAACCTCATTAAGCACACACTATTGGGTCAAATAATAAGTTTAATAGGAAATCTTTTCCACTGGTTAATGAACCTAGGAGTCAATGGGGTTGACTATATTCCCCTCTATTCCATAACCAATAAAAACTAGGTTGAATATGAGTTAATTAATCCATAATAATTTTACTCTTATAGGGTAATTTTTTAGAGCATGCATGGATTCTCTATGGATTATTCATTAGGAGGGAAATCAGTTGGAAGAGGAGGAGTGATAAATTTAGTTAGTATATTAGGTGATGGGTAACATGATCACCCTCAAAAGGACTTAACTAGAATGGATGAAGTCAAATTGTCCTACATTACAAGTTTGGTGGTAGAGTGAATATTTTATCAAGGTGATATCCAAGGAAAAATGACCTAGCTTCTCCCATAGGCGGTGGCTAAAATAGAATAGATTACTTGGTTATAAATTGTTGTTGAATCGTCACAACAGAGGTAGGCCAACCTTGAACAATCAAAGATGAGATGCTACCATAAACTAGATTATATTAATTGATAAACTCCATCCTATGGATGAACCTCCTTATTAATTTCCATGTCGTTAAATTACTACCTATTTGAACTACCTACTTTGGATTTCACTACATCTCAATCACATTAATTATAAAAACAACTTAAAATCTATATTCCCATGTCAGTCATGATTGTTGTGAAAACCATGGGATAATAGAAGATCATTCATATTAAATGAGATAAAATAAAAATTGTGGATTTGTTGAGATTTTAATGTTATATATATCACAATAATGGAAAATTCAGAGATTGGGGGAACTGGTTGGGAGAAATTATAAAAGACCAGTTCACCCAAACAACATGAAAAGATGTGTGGGGTGCAACACCAAGGGTGTTATAATTACACTTTAAAAATGGGATGTGGGATATAGTTAAGTGTTACCTAAGTGTTTGAATTAAAGGATACTGGGGTAATATAGGATGAGGGTGAACATTTAGAAACTATCCAAAATATAGGATTCTATTACTTCCATACTGTCGGAAGTTGGGGAATACAAGTTGGGGGTCACTATTGGATAAATGTATAAAAATATGGAATTCATCTCTGTTTTTTAGGATATTTCCTCTGGGATGTGTTCTATAGAAAGTATTTGGGATAATATTTGGGGAACCATTATTGTCATTATAGACCGAGGGTATTCTGTTTTTAAATGAAATACTTATTTTCACTTTATGTTTTGAGGGCATAAATTTTGTCTGAGGAAAAATTTGAGATTCTCAATAGAAATTCAAGATTTCCTCTTTTACACCATCATGTATTGGGAATATTGATAATCATACCAATATAGATGGAGGTCATGTAGTCCGGTATGAATTTAGACCTAATGTAAATTCCAAACCCATTAGAGACATGAGAAAGAAGTTTTATCTTTCCCTATAGAGGGGACTGGTTTTCTCCCTATGGTCACATTGTTAAGATTATTATAGCTTAGAATCTACGAAGATAAAGTTTAAGGTCATACCATTTAGACTATATAGATCTAATATTTTATGGTTTTACAACTTTTAAAATAAGGGTGATACGGGTTTAAGGTTAAATTACTCAAACCGTATGGGTGTTACTAGTTTATTGTAATACAAATTAAACCATAGGGGAGAGGTAGTTTATATAGTAGTAAGGGTGAGGTAAACCCAATGTGAATAGATAGATTGATTATAATATAGAAAACCTCACAAATTTATGCACATAGTTTATAGTTATGAATCTTTGACCATGGGGTTGAAGTTTAAGGTCGAACAACCTGGATGGATGGGAAAACGATGTTTAAGATCATACATCTAAGACTATCTCCTTAAAGAATGAAAATTTCTCAGTGTTAGATGGTCAAAATAAATCTAATAGAGAAACACTAAAAAAATGGTATGGGTATATAATATATTTCTGTTTTGGATCATGATAAAAGACCTAGATAATACTACATATCTCATGCAACTAGAATGAGTCCATAAATAGTACCTTGATTTGAAACTTCTACATAAATCTTTCTTATAAATTGGAAACGGCACATATGGAATGTTTTCTTGATTGATTGAAGGGAGACTAAAATATGATATTAATGGGTAAAAGACTCATCAATAAGGAAAAAATAGGACTAACTTATGTGTATATAATGATCACACACAAGTTAATGGTGAATGGGGTGATAATACGAGATCGGGTTAAGTAAAGGGGGGTTGACATAAATTGAAGAAATACCCAATTACTAGGAAAAAATGTGATTAAAACTTTATGTTGATACCAGGATAAGGAATCTAGGTGTAACTATTTTTCATGTACAATAATAATCAATCCACATGTAGTTATTGAGGTTGGAATTGGATCTTACCAACAAAAAAATAAAAGGGATGTTCTCTCAAGAGAAGAATCGAGTGTAGTTCTATAATTTAAGTATCGTAAAAAAAATATTAGCCTTAAAATTTAATTTCAAGTAGCAAGGACTTAGGAAAATGTAGTTTAAATTTTTTTATCAAGGATGAAGAACTTGCATTTGAACATCATATAATAAGTATGTAAAACTATGTAGATTGAATTCATGCAGCTATGGAATTGAAATAAAGTTTAACATCATTCATCAACAATGTGTTTATAATGACCTAGGATTTTCTAACATAAATATTATATATTAATAGATTAATACAAAATACATTTGAAAAAATACACCTATGGATAGTATAAGTTCAGTGTATTTGGATACTAGATGCACAATATTCTTATTTCATGAAATATATTCAACATATACAATAAAGATATCACCATTTTATACTCTTCATATACATACCCTATATAAAAAAATTCTTCATAACTTGGAGAAACGAAAAATTAAGAAATGGAAAGCTCAGATGCCCGATAACAGAAAATATGAGATATATCAATCGATGATCATATGAAATAATAAGATAACCGTAGCGATATGACATCATAACATAAAACGTTAATACCCAATCTATCATGGATAATGAATAATAGTAATTACATAAATATTAGCAGTTCATAATACATGAATCATAATAAAATAAAATAAATGTTCCATGTGTTCCTAACATAGATTTGTGGCATATACATAATCATAGAAAATCATTAGATTAGAAGTCAAGGCTCATTGCCAATACTACCATAGTGGAATGGGTTCACTCCCCAAAAGATCATATTATTCAAGGTTCACTATCATGACTATCATAGTGGAAAAAGTCCCTAACTAAATATGTTTAACTCTACATTATAGTTTTGTTTATCTCATGAGATATTATTCTATACCCAATGCATTAGAGGAAGATACAGGTCCCACCTATTGCTGGTTAAATGTTACCACCATCCTTGGTTATAATGTAACCATTGTCCTTGGTTATAACATATCCATAATCACATAATGAAAACCATAAATATGTCTTCCAGATGATTATAAGAAATTCATCAAATCAGAACCTAGGAAAACAAATGGGTTTTATAAACATTCAATAATAATGTATCTCTTGGAAAATAAATGGATTTCATTAATATTTTTTCAGTTCAATAAATTTTAACCTACAGAAAGATAACAACATTCATAAAAACCATGTCATCATAAATATAAATAACACATAGAATGAATAATGTTGGTGTCCTTGGATTATATCCCTAGTAAACCCAAACTCCCATCAATGGATGTCACCTTAGATAGATAATGATTTTTAAAGATCACATGGAATAATTCTTGAGGATAATAAATTTTCCATTTTAAAATCACTAGTCTTTTTTAAAATATATACACTTATAAATGAATAATATTTCTTTGAAAATAAACTTGAAACATATAAATTGAGAATAAAATCAATTAGGGGTGAGGATGGTGGGAAAATACACTCATTCTATATAAGTTAAAAAAACCATTCCTCCCATATTTGTTTTCTAAAATTCATAAAGTGCATCATTTGTAAAACAACAAAAATATTCATTTCAAAGCATTTTTTACAAAGTCAAACATTTGTAAAAATGATTTTAAAAAATTTCAGTAGAATAGTAATAAAATTTTGAAAACATTTTTAGAAAACATGGATATGGAAGTGGAATATTCCCTTGTGGGTACTTAAACATAAAAAATACAAAATAATGATGTGAATATGAAATAAACCCTTACCTATTTTTTATCATTTGATTCATAAGTCAAATGGAAGAATGAAATTTTGATAGATATGATTCAGGATAATATTCATAAAATACATCAATCTAAAATATAAAAACCCTTAAAATAAAAATATAGTGTATAATTCATGTATCCCATAGATCTAAAAGTTAGATAAAAATCCCTTACCTTAGGTCTGACTTCTAGGGAATGTTATTTAACCTCATTTATAATAAATTTAAATTTATCATACATATATAACAGAATATTTTATATGATTATTATATGATATATATTAGTTATATATATATATTTAAGTTCATCCAAAATTATATAGATATGAAATGAATTACACTTTTCATGGAGATGGTAGGTCATACATATGCTTGAACACTGTATTTACTTTTTGAATGATGAAAAGGAAGAAAGGTAAAAATAATTCTCTTTTCAATAAAAATTATTATATTATATATATCACATATATCATATATATTCATCATATTAATCATCTTTACCATCCAAGTAATATAGAAACAAAAAATGAATCACATCACTTCATAGAGGTGGTAGTCCACACGTACGTACGAGCGACATTATCAATTTTCAATGACTTGGAAGGTAAAAAGGTAGATATGATATTATTAATTAAAAAGAAAAATTACGCCATAAATATTATATATAACTTTTAAAACCATCATATTAACCTCTATGAATGATGGTGATTGAAAATTAAATGTGCTACTACGTGGAGATGGTAAGTCGTGCGTACACATGTGTGATACTTTCACATCGGATTTGATGAAATGAGGATGGGTAATGGTGGTTTCAAAATAATATTAACATTTAAGAATGTTTAGTATACTAAATTTATTATTTTATGAATAATATAATATATTTATAGGATATTAAAAAATATAATTAGAAATATATTTATTGATTAAGGTGATCACCTCATCTTTGAGACTACTCCTTTATATCTCCTCTTAAGGGATATAAGGTGGGTATTTTGACAAGAAAAAAACATATATAATGTGGATAATGAAATTTAGTAGAGAATTTTTTTGGTTTATATTGATATGGGAGGATCAATGTAGTGTAAATAAGTGAGGGAGGATGTTTCCCTTTATAATTGTGGTGAGGGGCACGTTTTTGGAATTTCTCAAAAGATTAATTTATAATAAATTCAATCTCCAAACAAATACCTCCAAACAGCCTGAAACTTCATATTGGATGATATTTTAGACCATATCCCCTTTTTCATATTGTAATATTTTAATTATTTTTAAATAAGTTAATAAAATATTATTTTAATAAAATATTAGTTCTATCAATTTTGACACTATTATTCACATTGACATTAAACACATGAAGAAAACAAAAAAAATTAAAAAATAATAATACATCCATATAATGTTTTAATTTTCTATAAAATTCATGTATCACAATAATTATCTCAAATTATATGAATTTTAATATTTTTAATACCATTTATTTTACTTTTTCCATTAATCAAATAAATATTGTTTTGTCATTGTGTACGTATTTAAAGAAATTATATAATTCTGAAAAATTATAAATAAATTACCATTGTGAATAAAATTTAATTAGGAACAATATTACTATTACTATTCATTCATAACTAATTTTTATCACTATGTGAATATATAAATGTTATTTATAACTAAGAGAGTGACATTTTGTGAGTTCCTTTGGGTTAAATAATATTTAAGTAATTTGTAATGAAAAAGTGTCCATTAAATAAATAAAACTAGATCCTAATGTTATAATGTTCTAATTTTCTTCATATAATAAGAATTATGATGAACAATTATGACCTTATCATAGATTTATAACCTAGATTTACCTGATTTACCCTTTACTGATGTGATAAATTTTAAAATGGTAACTATTTTTTAACCAAGAATAAAAGGGGTATATTTAAAAAAATAACCTCAAAATTAATAATATGTAAAAAAATATATTCAATTTCTATAAGAGGAATAAATTACTTTTTATACAATTGTGTAAAATGCAACGAAAAACAGTTTTCAGAAAAAATGTGTTTTTAAGACCAAAAATGTACTTATAACTAAATCATGTATCAAGATGATTTAAATAAAGATAAATAGATTATATTGAATTAAATAAGACTTATATTTCTTTGAGATAAAATCAAAATCATAATGATAAATTATATAAAAAGTAAAGGATGGTTTTAAATAATCAATATTTTTTACCATTCCCAGAAAAATCAATCTCTTCAGAAAAATACCAAAATTTCAACCAAATATAATTTTTATATGATGATTTAAAAAATTAAGTTCATTCTATAAAATATTTTTTCTAAAATTTTCAAAAATTAATTATAATATTTTCCCACAAAAATAAATAAAAATTCATGTTTTAAGAAATCATATTTTTGAAGAATAAAATGACATTATTAAAAAATTGATAGATTAGTTACTAAGAATTTATTTTTAGTAGAAAATTTGTATACAATTCATAAATTAGTTACTAATATTAATACCCTCTAGCTTAATAGATAGGTTATAACATAAATAATAACATTTTAAACAGTATATCATGGTTCTCATAAATTTGCAGTTGCGTGTAACACAAGATATCAAAGAAGTTAAATATATTTGAATGAAAATTTTCATTAAATTTTAATGTGTTATAATTCCTCATGTATTTTAACATCATAATACTATTATTAAGGTACCTAATTTTTAATTTCACTATGGAATAATCAACTAGAACCTTTAAACCCACGCGATCCATGATTAGTGTGAGAAATAAGTTCTTACAAGGACCATTCAAATAAAAAGAGAGCATATAATAGGGTTGGGTAGGTATGTATCAAAATGTAACATTGACCACTAAAAGTGACCCCAATAAGGCAGGGGAACAATTTAGAAATTGGTTCCAAAAGATCAATCAACCTTATCATCATATAGAGATGCATGGGGGGTATAACACCAAGGGTGTCCAAATGCCAATTGACTAAAGGACTATGGAATAATGGTAAATTATGACTTAAAGAGTTTAAAAGAATGAGGTGTATTACATGTATGTTTATATGGAATTTTATAAACCTATTTTAAATTTGGTTTCCACTTCCACATTATCACAGAGGGTGAATCTTTTGGGACATGTTCCATGGATTTTAATTGAAAGTTGAGAAAGGGGTAGATGCTATCACTATTAATGGAGGGAGTTTATTTTGTGAATGAATGATTGATTGTGTTTCCATAAGAATGTGTTCCCTAGATGGGAGGTATACAAGTACTAGGGAAATATTATATCACCCTAAAATGAGGAGATTAAATTTTCAAATGAAGGAAAAAGGGGGTGTTTAAAACCAAAAGTCACAATGTGTGGCGGTGAAAGGACAGAAGAAGCTCGATAAGAGTTCATACAACATTGGATATATATTTAAGCACTAGTATTATCTATAGGGTGTAAAAATATAGATGTAATACATATGGGATAGAGTTACATTTTACTGAATGAAATTTCCAAATACATTAGAGGCATGGGAATATGGATTGATCATTTTTTTGGGGTTTCATATGATCTCATTTGGTGAGTCGTTACTAGTTTAAGTTCATGGAACATGGTCCATAGTGGTGAGCCTTGAGACGGTATATATAGTGATGAGGGGAAGGTAAACCCAAAATGAATTTGGAGCTCAATGGTAATATAGGTAACCTAAATTTTTTATTTTGATAATTTATGATAATTATTCAAGACCATGGTTCTTATTTTATGGTTATATAACTCATACTATCTCCTTGGATAATATCATTGTCTCTACATCCAACGGGTAAAGGTAACCCAATTGGGGAGGGAACTAAGCACAAATATGGGATGAGGTGACAGGAAAAATGTGGTTGGGCCTAGGATATGGAATACAGGAAAAACTACATGTCCTTCGAGATAGTTATCAAGTCACAAATATTTCGTTAAGTGGAGTTGCAGGAGACCAACACTAAGGTAAAAGGGGGAATCCAGTCTAGAAAGGACACTAACACAATTATGTATTTTAAGAATCGTACACAAATATATTTTAAATATAGTTTAATCCTAGGTATATAGGACTAAGAATAGTGTATTTTAACATCATGTGGTGAGGAATAAGACCATGTAGTTTAGAATCATATGGAATGGGTGATATGCTATATAGTTTAAGGGAATGCATCTTATACTTGGACCATTTAATTTAACATTGTTCAGTGACAAAAAATGATATGGATTTTTTGGATAACTATCAATGAATAGGTTTTATATAGTTTACATGTATATAGTAAAGACATAAGTGTTATTTAATTTAAATTCATATAGTTATGACTAGAACTTGATAGTATGGCCTATACATAATACTTATTAATAAAACATGAATTGGTGGGATGTGTGAAGCATCCTTGTCCATGGTGACAAATAAATATACACCATAAGAGTTTACATTGTCCATAATGAATGGGTATTTTCACTTTGTTTCCAACATCATCAGTTTTCATTTTGGTATGATTGGTTCTCTCAATACCAAAACAGAATCACTTTTGGGGAATTGGTGGAGGATCACATTCTTATTGAATGCTTGAGGCACATAATTTTGATGTAACTCATGATTTTGTATGCCCATCATATTATATTCATCAAGGAATTCTAGGTTGCCTTGGTAGGCTTGGTTTGTTTCATTATGTTTCAACTAGTTATAGATTGTTGTTGAAGAGACAGTAGTTGAACATTTTTGGTTAACACTGTAACGACCCAAACATTCATTAATGGAAATTCCTCTTGGTCTTTTTAAATGTATTATTATGTAAAATGGTTATGTAAAACATATGAACTTCGTTGGTTTTATGTTTTTTAATTGTGACCATTGCTAATATGGTCGTTGAATAGTGATCACATGATTAGTATAAATAAAGGGCTTTAACAATCCAATTTACTTAGACAAAGTAAGTGATGGACTCATCCAGTATAATTGCTCCATATGAAGCCCATTTGTCAGAGCTCGGGAAAGAGGTGGCATCATTGGGATTTTCTCTTGACCAACACCAATTTGAGATTCAATTGGTTAATCTCGAACAGAACCGTCTACGGGAGAAGTGGAAGTTGATAGAGATCACCACTCGTGCAATGTTATCCGAGCCACCCCAATAGTATGTCACCATCACGCACCTTACCCTTAGGTCTTATGCGGCTGTTTTAAGGGGTTATGTAACAAATCCCTAGTACTATGGTTATGTACATAATTTTTCAATATAATAATTTATATACTTTCATGTTATTATTGTTACTTTGTAAATAGCTTTTAAAGCCCAAATAGTATTTTTAGTTAATATTCAATTAAGAAATATATTTTTATAAATTAATGGATTTATGAATTAAATAATATTTTAATAAAATATTATTATTATTATTAAATTAGTTTTTTTTAAATATAAATGGTCGTACAATTTTATGAATGAAATAGTAATTTTTATTATGATTTTAAAGGAATTTTTGTCAAAACCCATGAATTTTTTATAAATGTTGATTTTTATTTAAAAAGTGAAAATTCACATATTTAGAAAATTATTTAGATAAAATGAATATTATTTTTTGAATCAGGACGTCTAAATTTTCCAACGGTGAAATTTTCATAATTTTTTGAGACAGTCGAATTTTTTGGTAAAAAATAAATATCGTTTAAATATATGATGTGTTTTATGACATCATAATGACCCAATAGTGATATAATAAAATACTATAAAGGATATTTTCGTCCAATATATGTTTTATCATTAAAATAATGTGATTTTAGATATGTTTTATAAATTTCATGATGCCTTAGTGGACCCTCCATGACTTATAAAACATTTTGCCTTTTTAAATTGTTTTCCTTGAGTGTGTGACTCACCTCCACATAAGAAACCCTATTATTTTAAGAAGTTCTCACTTCTTCCTTATGAAATATTGTTTTCCACTCCCCTTTGGAAAAAATCATGGGCAAAAACCATGGTCTAGTTTGTGGTTTTGTTTAGTTTAATGTGAGGTGTCCCAACCCTAAAAAATAAACAATTACCTCTCCTTTCCTATATAAACCCACCCAAGATCCCACTTAATCCTCACTCAAAGCCTTTGGAGTTCGTCCAACCTCTGTCCCCATTTCTCTATAATCCTCCCAAGGCACCCCAAGCTCCCAATAATCCTCTCTCAAGCCTATCTCAATCCTTTGGACGCACACTTCCAATAAGGGTTTTTCTTCCTTTCTCATTTATGTCCAATTTTCTTTAAGTTGTTATGCCCTCTTAATTTCACTTATATTTGTTGGGTAATGGTTTCTCACCTCCCATATACTTCCCTATTTATGTTTTAATTATTGGAGAACCCATTCTCTCTCATTAATATCCTCTCATGTACACCCGTTACTATGCCGAAATTCTGAAAGGAATTTCCCTCTCCTCATTTACATTCAAGCAATCATTTTGTATCATGAATCTAAATTCCATTAAATTTGTTGGGAAATGTATCTATATGACCCCCTTAATGTCCATGTCATTTAAATATGATGAGACACCCCTTTCTCTCTCATCAACCATTTTTATGAGTTCTTATGTCACGCCGTTATGCTTCCGAAATTACACCGTGATTTTCCAAGCCAAAGTCTTTGTGTAGTAAATACCATGACCACTTCTCTATCAAGGGTATTCACCTTTATTCACATTTACTTATTGTTTAAATAGTTTCATGTATTTATTCTACATTACTTTATCATGTATTAAATTATTATGTTGAATAATTCAATGTGTTATGATCCATGTGGAACACTTATGCATGAAATGAAATTTTTAAGAAGGGTGTTCCCTGATAGTGCTCCAATTCATTGGGTAAAGTATAGTATCTTGATACGTCATGTGAAATGGGTGTTTACTCATGAAAATTCAAGTGAAACAAGGTTTTACTCGTGCTTCATGTGCAATGAGGGTTTACTCATGCCCCAAGTGCAATGAGCATTGGCTCATGCTAATACCATGTTAAGTGTTGTTGCCACATTTCCATGTTATTGTTATCATTCTTTATCATAACTTTATGTTTATGCTTCTCTTGTGCTCTATTGATATGCCTATTGTCTGACAATTATTGTATTCCTCATGTTATTCCATGTTTATTCTCTTACTGGGCTTTATATCTCACCCTTTTCTTATGCATGTCCCCAGGTTATCCCATTCAATGCTAAGTACGAGGGAATGTAGTGGTCATGTAAAGGAAGTTTTAAATAAATATTTTGCATGTTTTATATTATATGTTGTTATGTAATGATCCTAAGCCCCAAAGACACTAGACCTCTCGATCTTCTATGTTCTATCAAGTGGTGTTTATGTAATAAATCATGTTTAAGTGTGTAATAAAAAGAAGGGTTTCTTAAACACTACCTCAATTCCATACACAAGAGAGTAAGGGGCCTCGTAGGTATATGTCAATGGCATGGTCTAATATTCCTATAATGTATTAGAGATATTTTTCAAGTGGTTTATATTTTAATCAACCATATTATAAAATGTGTTAGAGATAAATTTATTAAATTCCTTTACTTTTTCATTCATTGATGCATGATAGAGGGAAGTGTGGTTATTTTGAATATATTACTTTATATACACCTTATTTAGATTAGAGGCTTGAAAATTGGTATCCCTGTCTATTAGAGAAGTATGGGTTTAGAAAACTAACAACTAATGTGGGAATTTATGAAATTAATCCACAAAATGGCCCTGACCCCCTTTAATAGGATTTCTCTAGTTATTTTTTAATAGAAATCATTAGTAATAAGAATGAACACGATATGTTGTATTGTTATTGGTTGATGGTGAAAAATGAAGTCATTTACCCATATATTAAAGTACCAATAGTACATGGTGATTTGGAGTATCTCTGGGGGATGA
Organism: Viscum album; assembly: GCA_963277665.1. Lineage (NCBI taxonomy): Eukaryota > Viridiplantae > Streptophyta > Magnoliopsida > Santalales > Viscaceae > Viscum > Viscum album. The sequence continues at coordinate 274,842 of CAUJRU010000803.1, forward strand.
AGCCTGAAAATTTAAAAAAACAAGGAATAAATAAAACCTCTTGGTGAACTCCGTAAATTCACAAACTCTGGTGGGATTGACATAGGTCAATGTTTGGAACTAGTGGTATACATTTAATCATGTTTGGTGTGAAACAAATTCTCTATAATGATTTTAATATAATAAATATGGAAATATCTTTCCCTGAATATAATAGAGAATTATTCCATCAAAATTTCACCTGTAGTGTACTTTCTCTAGGTTTGGTCCATCACAGAAGAATGAATTTCACTGCTCATTGGAATATCTATTTCCAATAATCCTAGTTTGATGGAAACATCCCACAATTATGGTACTCAGAAAAATGTATTCATTCAATAATACATTTATTCTATCATAAGGGAACTTGAGGGCCATGCCTATAAAGAGTCTACATTATTTTTATTAACCTCCCACACATCCCCATCAAGAATGGTGTAAGCGTTCACTCTCTATTATGACACAAAAATGACCATGTTTTTCTACCCCAAGATAGAAAGGGATGTCAACAAGTTTTCTAAAGAATTTTCCAAATTTTCAAAGCTCTAAGGGACATGAAAAAACATTTGTTAAATTGACACTTTTTCTATTTTTTTATGATTATTCACTAGAATAGGTTTGTGCTCAACTTTCTTTAAAGGGTTGTCACTGTATATTTTTTATATATGCATCTTGTAGTCACCCTTTACATGTTTACGGGTGACTAGATCTTGAAGGAACATTTGAGACTTGTTATAAGGGCTTGGTATTTAGCCTCATTTTTAATGTAGCCTTCTGAAATGATGAATGATTATATCATGAGGAACCTTAAGGAAGCCATCAAAGAGAATTTATCAATAGGGTGATTATTCATCAACAAGGAGTATGGACTCGTCAAAAAATTTAATATCTAGGGGAAACACTTCTATGATTGGGTTCTTGGGATGGAATTACACCAATAATTTCTCTTTTACAGCCTTCTAAGGGATGAACCTAATATAAAATACAGAAGAATAACTTCCCACTACACCAATTACCCAATTATAATGTGATGATTGATGATATAATTAAGTGTGTTAATATGTGAGATCGATTATACCTCATGAAGTTTCAAATAATAATGACGATTCTAGACCATGAAGATCAAGGAAATAAATTTATTTTCAATTTGAGAATATTTTCCATTAATATCAATCATCATCCAGTTGAGTTAATGAAAACTATTCCCTTTAGCCACATAATTCTTCTGATCCAAGCCGGAGTTAAGTGGTCATTTCAGCAATGTCATGTAGAAAATAAAATGTTTCCCATTGATATGAATATTTATAACTAGTGGATTCTATAAGTACTACATGATGTCATAAAATGTGTTTTGGAACTATTCATCACACTAGTAGGTAGTACCTTTATTCAATGGTTTTGAGAAATACTTACACTTTTCTATATAGTTTTCCAAAAAAGTGTTGTATATAATCTATATTCCCTTAAATGACTCTTAGATCCTATAGATTACATCGAGGGGGAATCTCACAAATGGAATTGATCATATTCAATTCAATATCAATTCCTTTGTATGAGATAAAAAATTAGAGAAACATCATAGAGGTGACCATGAATGTTCACTTCAAGGATATAATATTCAAATTATGGGTGTAGATCAGGATGTGAAATTTCTCAAGATCATTGAAATGGTGTTATAATTTTTGAGATTTAACCACCAAATTATACACATAACATTAAACCATATTTCCCAGATAGGTCTTAAAGATGTGATTTGTAACCCACAAATAGGTTACTCCAACATTAATCAAGATAAAGTAATCACCTATTAATATAATGTTTCCATGGGTTTCCAAAAATTTCCCCCCCTTCATCTCAAGGGACATTCAAATTTATTATATATTGAGTATACATTCATAAATAAGAGGGTTTGAAAGTTAGTGGTTGCATCGATCAATAAATCTATGTATGAGGATAGGAACTCATCCTTAGGGTAGTTATGGTTGTTATCATGGAAGTTGATAAATACCATGATATTACAATCCTTCTTCTTGAATAAAATAATATTGTCCTTCCATTTGGGACACTATAAATACCTAATGATGTTTTCATTAATTAGATTATTAACTTTAGCCTTGAACATGGAACTGTAGAGGGGTTATTCTATTGGAATCCAACTTAAATCCATTATGGATAGTGGGATGACATAGATGGTGGATGATGACTTGAGGACCAATACATGGAATATTTTTTTGTTTTATAGAAATGAGACATGATTTTTATTCTTTAATACAACATACCAATCCTATTCATCCAGGGGAATAATGGAACTGATCGATGTTGGTATCATGTATTCCTCTACACCATGGTTCACTTATGTAATCTCATCGATAGTGGGGGGAAATATCTTATTAAATTCATGAGGGTATTTATCCTAATATTCCTCACCAGAATAATTATGGTTGAAGGGGATATTTCATCTTCTCAAGAACTTCTATTTTCGAGGTGGCATCATCTTACATGTGAGTATAGAAACCTCAAGAGTAGCTATCTTATAGCCTTGTTCCACAGTGAATTGTTGGAATATTTCATGGATCATAATCCCTATGATAATTTCCTACATAGTCTATGTATAATATTAAAACTCTATAGATCATTCATCCACAAAATTGGTCATCCTGGCTATTCGATATACATAGGTGAGAAACTGATCGATAGACATAGGGTGAATTCTTTGAAACGTGTAGAATGATTTATTCTCTAATTTCATATGAATCCATACCTAATATTATAATTGAGTGATCTAGGATCACCCATTCATAGTTATCATAATGAAGTTGTGTGTAAAATTTTTCATTGTTTCTTACAGACAATATACCAGAAGTAGAAAACTTATATTTGGATCTTCCTAAGGATTCGATATGGTCACTTTCAAATCATTTGGAGAACTTATGAGCTCTAATCCATTTTTTTGGGGTCATTTTACACTATTTTAATACATGGAATAAATTTAATGGGTCTCACACAAGTAAAAATGTGTATTATCACCTTAGAGAAACCCTACTTGACCACTGAGGGAGTACACTAGGTATTGATGATATGATTAAGGAAAAATTACATGAAATTTGTGAAATAGCCTAAAAATTAAGAAATTTAAATTAATGTCATATGAGACTACAATGAATATAGTATTAGACACTAAATATATAAACCTGGTTTTTAGCTGAAGTGTATTTTCCTTATTCAGTTCATAACCTAAAATTATCTTATTGGATGGGAATATGTTGGCCTATGTATATCCTAGATGATGGAGCATCTAGGATAAGAGGATAATGATACCATAGCTATTTTACCCTAATAATAAATATACATTGACACTTTTTATCTTTCATGATACATATATGGGTGTATATAGACATGTATTATTTTTCACATATCCTCCTTAGAAAAGGAGATGATGGTTTGACACTCCTTATGCTCACCTTGTTTTGGATGGTATACCTTGATGGAAACCACTTTAGTCTAAAAAATAAGAGGTATATTTATTTTATCATGGAGTTAATTTAAAAGGTGAAGTGAATTAATTATTTAGAGTTGGGATAAAACAGTAAATAGGTTCTTGATTACATCATACGTCTGTGCCAAAGGCATGTTTCTACCCCTAAGGATTAATTCTCTGACTGGAAGTGTGGAGGTCCCAGCAGACTGTAGAAAAGATACGTCATCAGCACTGGCTGAATTCTACAATATATATGGTGGATATTACTTTGAAATATTTTTATCCTATCAAGAGGTACATGGAATTTTACTAGAGGTTACTTCTACGAGTGGATTTTATTTTTGATCATATATAAATTCTTGATTTCTTATTTAAGATGCATAAAAAGTTTTTTTAGAGAATACACATTGGTAATTATTATTAGTTGATTATAATCATTAAATTTATTAAGACTATTAGTGAGAGGCTTAAAAAAGATCTAGTATGCCCGTTTTTTCCTTGGGATCGATAAAACAATATATCAATCTGATGATATTAACAAAGGAAAACTGCCATTCTTCATTATAATATTTCTATAAATCCTATCATTCCTGGTTTCATATAATCTAAAAATGTTTTTTAAACACAATGGAATAAATATAGAAACCCAAAACCAAGATCCTCCATGCTAGATAAACAAAACTACTCAAAAATATAAAGGAATAAACCCATTTACCTTACATTGTAGTTGGTTATTCCATTCATCTTTATCCTTTCATAGTTGATGAAGATAACATGAGAGTTATCCATGTGACATGCCTAATAGTATGGTATCCATGGGATAAAATTGAACCAATCTCCATACAAGTTGGATCGTATACCCTCCAGGTCATTCTAGTGCCTCTTTGTGTAAATAAATTTGGGGAATAGTTCTATGGGTATGTGAGTTTTCACTAAGTCTTGGGTAGAATTACATACATACCATCACATGGAAGGAGTATCTTTATAAATACCTTGATGATTCTTTTCAATGGTTCATTAATTTAATTATTCATTATAATGAATGATTAAATTATATCCTTTTCATGAATACAATGAATTCTAATCTTTTTATCCTATGAAATGTCACTTTTATGATAATAAATGTGAAATATTTATTGAATATTAACACTTAATTGTTGGGAACTAATTATAAAACAGTATATATGTGTATACAATAAATTTTTATTGTACTCTAAAAACTCTATAATATATCACCTAATCATAGAATAAGATTGGGTAAGGTTGTGGAATAACTACGCCATATGATATTCTTAAATTATAAAATAAAATAAAATATGGTAGTGGAATGAAATATCATTCTACGCCTTATTATATACCTTAATAATATAATAATTCATGGCCTATTTCATCATCTGTAATTGGTCTATAGGGAATATATCTTTCAGTCTCTCACTTACACTAAATATTAATATAATTTATTACATTTCAATTTATATCATATCATATATAATAACATGTGAATCAATATCAAAAACTACTTTTGGATATATTATAAAAATATTTTATAAATATTTAATTACCTTCACCCTGTATCACATTATATTTAATAATTTTGAGAAATAACTACCCAAAACTACTTTGTATTAACTTTATAAACTATTATAATATATCATTGAGTCATAATAAATCCCCATTTAGTTAACTAAAAAGTGTTACCTCGTAATCCTTTAAATCATTGAAAAAAAATATGAATCACTGGATTTGTAAATGTAAGAAAAAGTGTCCTCTAGAAAAGAATCAATCTTACACAAACTATAAATGGATCTGGCATGATCTCTATTAAACACATGTATCCTTATACCAGTGTCTACCAAATAAATAATTTCATATAATACAATTTCATAAATTTCCTTTTTCCATATCATTGTGTGATTAAGAGAAATAAATTATCTCAATCTCATATATGCAGCACCCATGTTCTCAACACTCTAAGTAAAAACTGACAAGGTTAACGAATGAATTACATTCCATTCACTATTATGAATGATTTCATCACATGTATATCACCAAAATAGATAAGTACATATTATGTATTTTCTAAGTGAAGCTCCAAACATCCTCATTATATCTCAATTTGGGTCCTAGATATCATATTCATCAGATGAGAGGAAAAATTGCATCTTAGTTGAGCTCCAACTAATGGCATGATCAACAACATACTCAACCACAACATTATTATCTAAGAATCAAGGATTTTTAAATAAAATTATCAATGTATGAAGGTTCACATGCTATGTATAGGGAACTCTAAATATGATCGATGAACACAAATTATACCAAATATATTGTTTATTCCACTCCATATGGTATATTTAGTTGGTCATCCAAAACATAAAACCCATTTTGTGAATCATGAGCATATATGGTATCTTGATATAGGAATCCTTCTCATGACAAACTTAACATTACATTGAAACCCATTATCCTCCATGAAAAACATCAGTACATGATAACTCAATGTCATACTTTGATAGGCCAATTATCATTTAGCTTCATGAAATATATATCAATATATACATACATGTATCCAATGTGAAGGAATGATAAAGTGAATATTTCCTTCTTGTATTATACAGTTTATATTCATAATATTTTTATAAATATTTAAAAATATCAACATAACATCCTATTTATTATATCTTATATTATATAATTAGAGACCATCCTTATGTTTTCTAGAATTTCTATGGTTTTATTAACTTATTACATCTATATGTAATTATTTCAACATCACTATGTGACCATCTGATAAATCATACCTCTATGATATTTAGAGAATAACATCAATGTGGTATGGTAATTTTAATAATGGTGATATTTTGGAACCATATTCCTAAATTTAATCTCTTTTAACATATATAAACTCTTTAACTTCCCAAAATTAAATGTTATGATGTTAATAACTTATATTTTCACCTTATAAATATTTATAATAATATCATCATAATTCCAAGAACCCTTTATATAAAACATTTCCTTGAAATATTTTAGTAAATAATGTTACTATTTACATTATCACTTACCAACTAATACTAAACTCCTTAAATATAAAGTGACATTCACATTTTAAAAATAAGTAAACGAAATTATTTACATTTATCATTATCACCATACCCTAAAATCTATTAATATGTTAATTGAAACCCATAAAAAATTTTAACCCATATAATATTTTATATGTTAACTTTCAACTACTCAAATTCCACACATATTACAACTAATCTTTTATACTCTAATTATCATCAAAATATCATGAAATGATACACAACTTCTTTTTGGTTTTTAAAATATATATTATTTCCCTTAATAGTAATATTAAACAAACAAAATATATTTTTTGTATCATATATGAAATTTTATTTGTCTTCATTATTTTTTGAAAAAAACATTATTCATTAAAATATACCACTAGTGATGGTGGAATCTTAATTACATATATTTTAACAAAAACTGGATAAATAGTTTATCCTGGATGGAATATTTTTTTTGTTATCTTCATCTAAAAATATGTTATAGAATATGATCAATCGTAAAACAAGTATATAGAATTCATTATCTCAAATTGTCCACAACAATAATTTTTAAACAAATAACTCATCTTGTCATCTAATATAAATGGGATAACTACACACATCATTTATTTAGATTCATCCAATGATGAAAAATACTATTAAATTAAAATATTTATGGTATAAACTATTATTTATCAATTTAATGCAAACTACAATCTTTATCAATTATTCCAATGATTTTGAACTCATTTATATTTAAAACACTTGTGAAGTGTACAATTAGTATCACATACCATTCAATAATGAATAATCAATTAATATTAACCTGATACCTTATATGAACATTCCATGGAGTTTGAAACCCCCCTCTAGGTATTTTAAATAATTCTATACTATGGAATCATTACATATTATTCATGATAACTATATATTTTAATAAACTTTACTAGTGAAATGAAGAAATATTTTTGTATTTTTAACCCAAATTTTCTTCTTTTGATTTAAAATTTTGTCCAATTATACTATTTATAAGACATAATAATCTAAACCTCAAATTACTATATAATCTACAGTCAACACTTTGAGAATAAGTGGGTAATCATTTCACTAATTCATTCAAATTATTGGAACACTTTCAACTAAATGAATTCCTTAAGTAGAGAAGGCCTTAAGGAAACCACTAGTCTCACTTTGTCATCAATAAACTCAATCATAATGAGTATTTGAGTGGCGAATAAAATTTTTTCATTCATTTTTTCATCAATTCCTTTAAAACACCAAGTGATTAATTTTATACTTCTCATATTCATGTATATTTTTATGTTGAACAACATCAATAGTTAGTCACCATGTAAGGGGTTTCTCTAACAAATAAAATTTCTCTCACTAAATAAATTTGTTTATGTTATCATTATTAATATTATGTTACATTAATATTCTTCTTCTCAATAATTAATCTCAAGGTTATTTTTTATTATGATGATGTTATATATCTATAGAAAAAAATTTATCAGATAAATATCATATTTTTTAAAATTTTAATAAGGGATTATATTAAAATGGATCCCAATAAAATGATGAAGCCTTTTAAATTCATCATATACATTAATGGAAAAAGATACATATTTCATCATAACTTACATAAGTCTTTCCATGTAAATGATCCATGACTATATCTGGTAGGAATAAAAATTCAACCATATCAGAAGTGATTATTCGATAGTTTAGTGAATAAATATTTATCCAAATCAATTGTATATATATATAAACTAAACTATAATCCTTTGGAATTCTAAAAGTTGTTGTTTCATAGAAAATTATGACCAATGAAAATTCCAATTATAAGGAACATAACCATTAGACTATCCTTATTACATTCTTACATTACATAAGATAATTCATTCGAACCAATCCATTAAGGTCACCCGTATTAAATGATTAAGGTCTTTTTAAGTGTGTCTTTTGATATAATATAACACTTAGTATTTTATAGGGGATTTTATTTCACCTTCTTAAAATATTGTATTCCCTTTTAAATATGAATTCTTCTAATGATTTTGTTTTTGAATCACTATTCCTACCATGAAATAAATATTTGTAAACTATATTAATGTGTAACTATTTAAATATCCCATAGTTTTTTTCACTTATCAAAAAATGGAAGAAAAATAGTTTTACAAAAATCCAAATATATATTATCTCTAAGGAACAAGAAATTTTCATGTAAGGAATTAGAAATTTATGAAATTGATAAACTCTATATGAGTAATCCTGGAGTCAAAGATAGTTAATCCCCACCATTTTAGTACAAGGTATAATCCAAAAAGCTAGTGGGACCCCTAACTCAATGTCCCTCTACCTTGAGATACTTTAATCAAGAGATATTCCAATTTATCGAAACTCTAATATCTAATATGTATAAACTATATTCAATAACTAAATTCAAGATAGTAACATTAATTAAAAACTTAATTCAAGGAATATGAAAATATATATTAAGTTTTTGTATATAACATATAATTCATGGTATGATAGTTTTATAATAATAAATTCCTTAACATTAAAATAAATAAGAAGCATATTCACAATATAAATAATTTATATTCATGAATAATTATGACACGATCCAAACCAATGAGACCCCTACCAAGATGATAGTAACATGATTGTACAACCCCAATCCCACCTTAAATATATTATGGGATGGTGAATATAAATGATTAGTAATATCACAAAATATGATATGTCTTAGCCTATATAATACTACAATAGACACACATCACCAATGCATAAAAAGAAACTTCAATAGAACCATGATATGTGTGCGTGTTTGAACAATTGAACTAGATATAATAAATTCATGATAAGAAAATATAATTTTAATTTCATATAGGAAAATAAAAATTTAACTACTCATTGGAAAAGCCTCTAAATCTTATGGAAATAATTCTTCAGAATTTCCCTCAACACTGTGTTTACTCATGGATTGATCACCAACTACAATGGCCACCACCAAAATCACAATCCATCATGCTCCACCATGAATCACTAATAATATCTTGTATCCAACTCCAAAAAAAACACACCATATCCTTTTCCACATTACTATCTCTGAAACCTACATCTTCAACATAGACAAAACATGTGTGGATATAATTCCTATGTATAGTTGAGTATAAACATTCTTAGTATGGTGCCCTGAAACTAAAAAGGAAATAAATGAAACATGTCTACTCAAAAATCCAAGAATGGGAGGTAATATATGTGAAACAAAATTAATGTTAATCAATATATTCTATAAAAATATAGTTATTAGGAACACATAGTAGGAAAAAGTCCAAAAAGTCCAAAAATTCTGATGTAGGTAACTCAGATTCATGTCGTATCTTGAAAGTAATCCAGGGTTCCTAAGAAATCAGAATTCCTAAAAAAATATAATATGCTCATAATTTTATCTAATAAAACACCAGAATACATAAATGGAAAGGCTAACCTTTCTCAATCATTCATTTTAGTCAAGGTAGTATCTCACCAAACTATTTACTTTTATCGAAACATAGATTTAGAAATATATTGGGGGATCCATTACAAGTCAGAGAAAATAAGTCTTCTAAGGGAATATAGACCTGAAAAACCATAATAACATGTTAACAGAAACCCCAAATAATATCTCTATAATAATAGTGAGGAAATCATTCCTCGCAAAAGCATAAGCATCAATCAGGGGAGAATTAAACCCAATGGATGACCCATGGCCCACTTGAGCTCTAATACGGAAGAGTACCAACTCTACAGATAGAGGATCTATACTCCATGTATATAGGGTAGTAATGAACCCTTCCCAATACATATGGTAATTTATTTCTGATATAACTACAGCACTACGGGAGTACATACCCTAAGAATTTTTATATCATCACATTAGAACCCTGTTATTGAATTTATAAAGAAAAAATCTAAAAAAATACTATAATTCCATGGAAATGGCCTGAGATGGATGGAAAACTATGATATTTCAATTTATATGGAAATATACATATTATAGATTATTTATTTTTTAGAAATAGATACTAAGTGATTAGTTATAAAAAATATACCACATAGGAAAAAACATGGCCACATAGTGGCCCTCGGGTGCACCGCTTATCACACTGGTAGACAGGGCGCATACCCTGGGGCATGAAATCACCCCACATGCTATGTGGATCATGGTAATGTATTCTGAACATGTTTCATAGCATGTAAGATAGTGGGACTAGGTTGGATCAAACCCTCCTCTCATGGTCTTAGGTCAGGACTCGCTGAGTCAAACTATTAAGATGAGCTGCTTGGGTCCCTGGATGCTGGTGGGTAAAACCCAACCATCTCAGTCAGTTGTAGTGTATAAATTTCCATAACATTACAATGATGTAGTTTCATATGTGGGTATCTTCCCCAGTCAAATTTCTATCACTGCTTTTATTTCACCTATTCTACACAGTATTGGCTGGTGACATGGTCGGATGTATCTTCTTCTAACTATTTGTGTCATCAAGTCCATCCCAACTTAACCATCCTGACACACTAGGCTCACCACCTAGGTAACAACATCATTTCCGCATTTCCAATAATCCTATTAAGTCACCATTATCAAACCATGTCGCACGTGACATCCCCTCACTCAGGTCGCACCTCATGCGTCTCCTCCCTTCGATCGAGTCACCGAACCCAACTACCATTTGTGTGAGAAAGAAAGAGGGAGGTAGAAGGAGAGATAAGAGAGATAAATAAATATAGACAAGAGACTGATTCCCTGTGTTATTCTATATTCTCCATCAGAATAATCACCAAAAATCAAGAAAAACGTTAGGATTAACCCATTCTACCATATAAATTTCATGGTATTAGCATTACGGTTCAAAAAAGAGATTTATTTACCACAACAAGGTTATAGAATGTTTATAAATATTCATTATTAAATTGGTCATAAGATTAAAGTCTCAATTCGTATATTTAATGTGAAATTCATGAATAATAGAGCACAATAATCTCATAGACCTACCTCTATAGTGAATCATCATTGCTTAAATTAGTTTATGACTTCATGGTTCCACTCATCATTACTAAATAATATATTAGTCGATATCTTTTTGAATCCAGATCCTATTATCTCTAATAGAATTTTGTTGAATATAACAAGATTTTCCCTCTTTCGTATATCTCCCTCTTTTTGGGTAATGTCAATGACAAAAGTGGATAACCCAAGAGAGAATCTATAAAGATGGATTTATAGGGTGCTTTAGGTTTTTCACAACCCAAAATTCATAGAAAAATTAAAATAATAAATTAAATAACACTTAGGACCAACTATCTTGAAAACCCTTGGCACACACTAAATTTACACTATCCCTAGGTTAAGCCTACATTCTATAAACAATGACAATATGGATTTTCCCATTAAATGTATCATTTAATATATGTTATTGTTTCACCATAAAATCATTCATGCATGCTAAAAAATAATATATTATACTTAATTTATTATTAAGAAGAATTTCAATGCCCAAAATTACCAATTAAATCATAAATTCATCCCAAAAATAACATAATAATATAAAAATGTTCATAGAAAAAACTAGGGTCACTATAACACACAAATATTTTAAAATATAAATTTCCTTTATTTTAAATTTAAATTGTTCAATATCATTTTTAATATGAAACACTATGGTTAGACGATCCATGTCACATTAAAGAAATATATGTATAAAAAAATTTTCTTAAAAAAATTAATAATAAATTATACATTTATTATCAGTTGGTTAGAAATGAAGATAGAATCTTTTTAAGGTAAAATATATTTTTTCTATAAAACTACTTTTATGTGTGTAATGTATTTTTATCATAATATATTAAATTACTTTCTGATGATAAATTATTCTAATAAAATGAGTAAAATATATATCAAATAAATTTATTTAAAATTCATGTAAAAGTTGTTATTATTCAAGGAATGAGAGTAAGTTCATTTTTTGAGTCAAAATACATTTTCTTCAAAAATGTTTTTTTTCATTTTGTGTGTAAATATTATAATTAATTACTGTCACTTTTATAAATTTTATTTATAAAAATGGATAAAGTTTTTTAAATCATCATGAAAAAATTATCAAAAATGAATGTTATTATATTTTTACGAAGAAATTTATTTTTGATTAAATAGTGAAAAATACAGTTCTTTTAAATTTTCATTCCATTTCATTAAATAAAATATTCGAAAAGTAAATTTCTATTTTGGATTAGGTTTTAAATTAACATAATATATCTTTTATTAAAAAAAATTAATTAATTCAATATGATTCCACCTTATATTTGATTTTAGTATAAGTTCAATTTTATTCTGGAAAACACTTATAACAAAAAAAAATATTTTTCATTTCATTTTTTGGACTTATATTGAAATTAATTTTGTCCATATGTAAGTAATTTATCATTAAAAATTGATTTCATATTTTTAATTTGGGGTTTCAAATTTATAAATGATTTCAAATTCGTTTTTTGTCATCAGGAATAATAACCTTGGTAAAAATCATGTCAACACATTAAAAGGGTAAAATGGGTTAATTGTGGTTAAAACATTGTGATATGTTCATAAGATCTCATATTAATTCTTATTTTATGAGGTTATTTCAGAACTTATCACCTTATATTATAAATGTAATTATTTTAGTATGAATTAACCATGAGGAAGACACTTATGATATAAACATTTTAATAACAATTACAATTGTGCTACTCCCCTGAGAACTATAGTTTGAAACACACCTTATAAAATTCCTTACTACCCACATATTAGAGGCTTTATTATCACTAAAATATCAACTTAGAATTCATAAGGGGTAATCCAAAGGAAGTTTCTCAAAGAAGTGGTATAACTATTAGAGGAGTTCTTCAATGTTTATTTCTTATTATACCTCATTAAAACCTATAATATCCATGGTGGTATAATAGAATCAGTATTTAAAATATAAAAATATAATATTAATTTTATTTTATTACCATTTTTTATATTCTTTTTTTCCTATCAAAAATGAAAACATTTCTCATGTGTATGTATGAAATACCGCCTCCACAAAGCGATGTGTTTCATTTTTCATCACCATGTCTTATGGATATTTATATATAATTTATTTTAATGTTTTTTATTCTTTATATTTAATATATTATCTACCATCTTACCTTCCCATACTTTTGAAAATGATAATATTACTCGTGTGTGCATGTGGACTACCACCTCCCCCGAAGCGATGTGATTCATTCTTTATTTCCCTTTAAAATTGATGGTGTAAGGATAAATTTTAGAGATATATATTATATTATTATGATTATAAAAATATATATTTTTATTTATCTTTATTTATTTCCATTCTTTATAAAATGAAAACATCACTCATTTGTACGTATGGACTACCGTCTCTACAAAGTGATGTAATTCATTTTTTATTGCTACTTTTTATGAATGGTTATAATAGTTTATGCAATGAATAAATATCATACTTAAGAAATTATTTTGATTCTAGAGAATTTTAAACCAAGACCATGGTGCAATTAAAGAAACCATTGAATCAACGCATGATTGGGAAACAAAACATGTAACATGTAGAACAATGATTTGAATGAAAAACTATAAATAAACAAAAGACAAAACATTATATGTAAATAATATATGGTATGATAACTATTATTATGGTTCTGGTATAGACATATAATATATATTAATTTATTATATAGGATTTAAATTCATGTATGAAGAAAATCAGGACCCCATGTAATGGTTTATGTTACGATCTCTAATTTAATTAGGATTGTTTTTTCCTAAATCTCCTTTAGGTAAATTTTATGTATGATATCAATTAAACCCCATATATATTTTATAATATATTTATTTATGTGGTTTTAAATTATTGATACCATTTTCCTCTCTCTGGTACTCAAAAACACTAAAATAAATTTTTCTAAAAATCCTACCTTATTTTATGTTTTCAGTCAAGAATTTGTCTCTTCCATATTCGTGTTTATAAAATTATTTTATAATAGTTTTTACCAATACATGAAATGTTTATAAAATATAATTTTCAAAAAAAAATTATTTATTTACAATGGTTAAAAATATTTAAAAACATTAGAATAATTCCTTTTGGCATTTTTCTAAAGTATGAATTAAATGTTTACTTATAATTTATAAGGCTTTGAGGAATTTTCCCAATGACGTGTTCTTCATTTTTCATGACTTATCATTTAAAAGTATATAAGGTTTTACAATGAAAATAATATTACCATTTTTGTTATTTTTTTTAAGTTAAGAAAACAGAATGAATGTTTTTTAATGATTTTAAAATTGTATTTTAAATTCTTCTATAAAAAGGACTTTCATATATAAAATCATCATTTAAAGAAAAAATTTATTTAATAGTGATACACTATTACTATACCATCCACTTTATTTACCTATATGCCTTATGATAATGAAGTTTTAATGATTATTTTATGAATCTCATTTCTTTCCCCTGCATTAATCATTAAATGATGAAATGATGAATGGTTTTGTGATCTTATGGAACACATATACATGGTTATCATTATGAGATGGGTGGGACAAAAATTATATAGCCCAAAAATTTCATGGGTAAATATTTATAACTCTTGATATAATCTTAAATAGTATTCGGAGTGAACCCATTCTAATAATGAAAATAAGTTGAGGATTGAATCCAATCCATTATGGGACTTTATCAACTATGTAATGATGGTCTTGGCAGTGAGCCTCAATTAATGAAATAATTTTCCATTATTATGATTATTCCACACACTCCAATGAAATGTTCATATTCTTATTATATTATCTCCTAGCTCACGATGTATTATTGATGATTTTTCATACTTATGATTCGTGAATTTTCTTATAACGAATAATATTCAATGACTCATGATTTATGGTCTATAACATGTTGGATATGTTTTTGTATATTATGATTGTGTTCTAATACCCTTGTACATATTTTACACTTACATATGATATTTGATTAATTTATCCCATTTTTACCCTTATTGGGAATCTGAGATAACTATTTCATATGATTCCCCCCCATATTATGAAGAAATGTATTCAATAGGTTATATCTAATAAGAGAACAATGTGACAAGAAATTTCTTGGAGATGTTGAGGACCTTTCATGAAAAATATTTCTCTTGTATATAGTCTTCAAAGGAAACAAACCTTCATATTTTAATTTTGTGTATTATTGTGGTATTTTTTTAATATTCATAAAAAATGATGTAATATATTTGTATGTAATTCTTGAGTTACCTCTATTGGTATCAGAGTAGGGTTTAATTGTTTTTTGAGATTTAATTTTGAGTTAAATGAGGATAGAACATAACTTGACCTACTTTGAACTGAAAGAAAGATATGATGAACCTAAAGTGTCATAGGCAGATAGGAAGGTTTAATAATTTGGGGCATCTTGGGAATAATATTTATGATTATATGATTTTATAAAATGTCTACAGTACCTCATTGATTGATGTTTTTTTGAATTTGATTCATGAAAAATATGTTATTTATCATAAAATTTAATTTTATGTGATATTAGGAATGGATTGACCCTATTTATATAGAGTCTATATAATTTCCATGGAGGGGAATTCATGTTTAATATTCTCAATCAACCTATGATCATCTAAAGGTTTAAGGATGAACATGAGCTTACAATAGAAATTACTTCCATTATATGGGTCTTTGTGATTGATTCATCAGAGGTACATATCTCAAATGGTTGGGGATAAAATAAATATTCAATATATGAATTAATTTTTAAATATGTCTATGTATTTCATAATTACATTGAATTAAAAATTCATGTTTTTTATAGAACTCATACATGGAACTACACCGATTTCAAATACTCTTTATAGAATGGTCCTAATTGACTAGTAGGAATTGATGAAGTAACTCCATGAGAATATAAAAAATGGATTCATATACCCAAGTGTGTCACCATATACTACACCTATTCTTTTTATTAAGAAAAAATTTGGGTCAATGTGTCTTTATATTTTTTATCAGGAACATAACACCGTAACTATCAAGAACAAGTACCCCCTACACCATATTGATGACTTGTTTGATCAACTATGTTGTGGTTAATAATTTTATAATCTTGAAATTCATTCTAGATTTCATCAATTAAATGTAAATAAAGTTTATATACCCAAGAAAACCTTAATTATGATGTATAGTTATTATGAATCTATAGAAATTCTAATTATACTGAAGAATCCCCCCCCCATTATCTTTATGGATCTAATGAATAGTTTCTTTAGAGATTACCTTGATTAGTTTGTGGTATAAACTATAGATTGAATTCTTATATATTAAATGATAAAGGAATACTATTATGATAATTTGATTATTTTTCTAAATATCTTAAGGAATGAGAAATTGTATTCCAAATTTAACAAGTGTGAATTTTGTCTATATAAAGTATCAATATTGGGTCATGTGATCACAAGTGTGGGTATATATATGGATATATATAAGATGTAAGTTATTGAATAATGGAATATATAACCATAGGGACTGAAACATATTGTTTTATTGGATTTGATGGATACTTCTGACTCGTTGTGAGACATTTACCTCAATTATTATATATAATAACATAGTTTACATATAATGGATCCAAGTTCATTTGAAAATAGGAATGTGAAGAAAATTTCAAGGAACGGAATAGAAATTTGGTCACTTCACATATACTTAAACTACCCTATAATATTAAATTATTGTGATTTATAGTGACATGTCAATGAAATGGATAGGATGTATTCATATGTATAATGACATCGTAGTTGAATATGCATCACAAAAAATAAAAATCTATGAGAAATATTATATAAATCGTGATTTGGAGATGGAAAGGGTAATTTTTTTCCTGTGAAAATATAGAGGAATTATATATATGGTTAAAGGTGTGATATATATATATATATATATATCATAAAAGCTTGAATTATATATTCACATATAAATAGTTGAATATCACTAAAGGAAATGGTTGGACGTTTTTAAAGATTATAAATTCTCAATACATTACCACCCTGGGAAGGAGAATAAGGTGGTTAATACTTGGAATCAAAAGTATCATTATAGTTTTTCCATGATGAGGATTAAAAGTGATCCAATAATTAATGATTATCAATGTATGGTCAGTGAAATTATAAATAAAGAATAAATATCCTCTCTTTCTCATATGAAGGTTATAACATCAATTTATATGAAGATTAAAGTGGCACATAAGGGGGGTGTGGAACTAAAAAAGAAGGTAAGGAACATTCCTGAATTAAACTATGATAGTGATGGAATTATTAGGTATAGGAATCGAGTATGTATCCTGTCAATACAAAAATTGATGAAAGATATATCAGATGAAACATATAGATTTTCATTATCTATTGATGTTATAAGCATGAAGTTTTATAATGACATTAAAGAGTGTTTATGAAGGGAAAATATGAAGTGGTTTACTTTAGATTATGTATCTCGACGCTTGATATGTTAGAAATTTAAGGATGAATAGAATAATTTTAAGGGATTTAATAATAATTACCTATACTAGAATGGAAATAGTAAAACATCACCATGTATTTCTTCATAGTAATACCAAATACATATAAATGTTATTGTTCCATATGTGTTGTATTTGATCACCTTATAAAGTTATAAATTATTATTGATATTAGAAAATATTTCTCTCTTGATCAAATTTCTATATTATACATTAATGAAGTGATAAAGATTCAGGGAGTACCATATTTAATTTTTTCTAATTGACATTAAAGGTTTGCATTAATGTTCTAGAGAATTATCTATAAAGACATGAATATAGAGTTGAGATTTAGAACTAAATAACATCTATAGAAAGATGGTTAATCTAAGTGGTCCATCCATTTCACAGAAGATATGTTTAGATATTTCTCCATTTATTTCAAAGGTGGTTGGGTTCAGCATCTACCACTGGTCAAATTATATTACAATAATAGATTTTAATCAATCATATATATGGATCCTTATGTATCCCTCCATAGAAATATGTTCAGGACTCCAATGTTTGGTGATCAAATTAGGGACCAAAAGAGTTATGACGTGATCTAGCTAAGGAAATGGTGGAGAATGTTAGAGTTATTTAGCAACACATCAAGACAGTTTAGAGTTGATAAAAAAATAATGTTGAAAATAATTGACAAGATAAGACTAAAAAATTAGTGATAAAGTATTCCTTTTAATACCTTCATAGAATAAGGTTATGATATTTGGACATAAGGGAAAGTTAATCCATATATATATCATCCCCTTCAATATCCTTGATCACAACAAGGAGGTAATTTTTCAGTTGGCACTTCCATCAAACCTCTCCCAAGTTCACGGCATATTCTATTTATCTATTTTGAGTAATTACAACCAAATCCCTCAAATTTAACGAAATCATAGTTTATACCACTGGAGTATGATCTTTCATATGAGAAACAACTAGTTGAAATTCAGGATTGAAGAGAGAAATTGATTTTGAAGAAGACTATTAACCTGGTCAATGTTTTTTGGTTAAACCAAATTTTTGAGGAAGATATGTATGAACATGAGTATTTTATGAGGAAGAAGTATCCTCATTTTTTATTAATGAAATATAATTCCAAGTAAAAAATTATTAGAAGTGGTTAGAATATAACACCCCAAGATTTTAGAATATATATTTTCTATTTATTAAATTTAAAGTGTTTGAAAGATTTATTTACATGAAAAACCGAGATTAGAAGAACCATGTTAAAATATTAAAATATATTTTCAATGTTTTTCCTTAATAAAATTAATAATCAATAATAAATTGATTATAAATTTTTTAGAAATGAAGATAAAATCTTTTGAAGGAAAAATGATATTTTTAATAAATTTTTATGTGAACAATGTATTTTTATCATTATAGATAAAATTAATCATTATTTAAAATTGATTCTAAAAAATTAGTAGATTACATGTATAATAAATTTAACTAAAAAAATCAATTTTTTATTAGTAAAGGAAAGATAATAAATATATTTTAGGCTTAAAAAAAATTCTTCAAAAATGGTTTTTATTACATTGTGTGATTTAATATTATAACTAATTTATGTCTATTTAAGAAATTTTGTTTAAAAAATGGAAATAATTTTTAAAATAATCATATTAAACTTATCTTTTGGTGAAATTTTGGATATTATAGAAAATATTGATTTTTTAGTGAGTAGTGAAAATGATGATTTTTTTACAACTGTAACTTATTTTTTTTAAATAAAGTAATTTAAAAGTACAATTATGTTTTGGATTTGGTTTTAAAGTAACATAATATACCATTGAATAACCATAATATAATTAATTCCAGTTGAATTATTATTATATTTATTTGGTATAAGTTCATTTTCATGCTTAAAAAAGTGTGTTTTTTAAAATGTTTTTGTTGCGTCTTGTACGATTATATTGAAATTAATTTCTACCAGTCATAAAAATTGAATCATAAAATTTTAATTTGATATTTGGAGTAAGGAGGTTCAAATTTTTTTAATTATTTCAATTTCATTTCTGTTCATTATTAATATTGACCTCGGTAAAAATGTTTCTGCTACAGTAAAAGGGTAATTTGAGTTTATTAAGTATAAAAATTTGTGATAGGGTCACAAAATATCAAATAAATTATTATTGATTATGGGGATTTTGAAAATTATCATCATTAATTCTAAATTTAATTATTTTTGTTCCACATTACTATGAGTAAGACACCAAAAATATTTAAATGTTAATAGTAATTACAAGTGTGTCACTCCCCTCACTTATAAAATGATACTTCATATTCTAAATTTTCTACACCACATGAGAACTCTATTTTAGATAATACCAACACAAATCCCTTAAAACCATCCTAATAACATTTTATAGGTTCTATTATCACTAAAATACTAACATATAAGGCTTGATGTGTAATCCAAATGAGGTTTTCCAAAGAAGACGTCTAACTCTTAACTAAGTCCTTTCATGTTTATTTCTTTTTCTACCTATTTAAATCCTATATAAACCATGTTGTTATAATATCATAAGTGCCTCAAATATACTAAAACTTTATTATATTTATGTTATACCTCCTTTTCATATACTTTTCTATACTATGATAAATGAAAAAATTGCTTGTGTATACATGCGAACTACCACCTTCCAAAGAGATGTGTTCTATTTTTCATCATCATATCTCATGGATGATTATCAAAATGGATTTAATGGATATATATAATGTTTTATGAGATAATTTTTATTATTTAAGGATAAGATATTGTATACCTTCTTACCTTCCTATCCATTGGAAAATGATAATATCGCTCATGTGTATGTTTGGACTACCAGCTCTATGAAGTGATGTGATTCTTTTTTGATTTACACATGAAATAGATAGTAATAAAGATTGATTTGATAAATATGTATAAATTTTCTGATATTATTATAATTATATAAATATATTTTATTATTTACCTTTCTTTATTTCCATTCATTGTAAAATGAAAACATCACTTGTGCGCATGGATAGACTATTATCTCCATGAAGTGATGTAACTCATTTTTTATCACCACTTTATATGTAGGGTTATAAAAGTGTATATAATAAATAAATATTATACTTATAAAATTATTATTAGTTTTTAGATGATTAAAACATGACCAAGGTTTAAGGACCAGAACAATTTAACTGAAAATATTTGGGAAATGAAACGGTTAACACCCAAAACAATGATTTTAAGGAAGAACTATTAATAAACAGATGAAAAGAATTTATAATAAAATATGGTATGATAAATATTAATAAAGTTGTGGAATATAAGTATAATATATCTAAATTTATTACACCTGAGGTTAAGAGAAGATATGAAGAAAATCAGAACTATAGGTTAGGGTTTATGTTACAATCTGTTTTCAAATTGGGATTGTAAATGCCTGTATCTCCTTTGGGAGAATTATATGTTCATTATCCCATAAACACCATATAATTTCTTATCCTATATTTATTCATGATTTTTTTCAATATTGATTTCATTTTCATAAATTTAGTACTAAAAAATAAAAGGGGTTTTTTTATGAAAATCCAATATTATTTACTCTTTTTGTCTATTAACCATTCTCTTTTTTATCCATGTTTTCAAAAACATTTTATAGAATTTTTTACCTATAATTGAAATTTTTTAAAAATAAAATTTTTAATTCATTTTAATTTATTTGAAAATTTTTAAAATGAATATTTTTTAATATTTTCTAAATAATTGTATAAGACAAGAATGGATTTTACAACTGTCGTGTCCTTCATTCTCCGTGAATATTACTTTATGAGTTTTATAGAGAAAATATTTTTCCCATTTTCTAAGAAATTTAGTTTTGAAATGTTACAAAAAAGGGATATTTTATCTTTATTTTAAAGAGTATTTTAAATGATTTGACAAAAGATATTTTTCATTTATTTCAACATCATTTAAAAAACATTATGATTCACTATGGATAATATATTATGATACCCTAAAATTTATTTATTAATATATCTTATGATAGTGAGGTTTTAAGGATTATTTCTTTAAACTCATTTCTTTCCCATAGGTCTATTACCCTATTCATAATTGAATAATGATTTTATGATCTTGTGGAACACATATGTGTTGTTTTTAATATATGACGGGTTGTATTGGGATTATATATCCTTCTAATGTATTTAGTGATGATTTATATCCAGTGATATCATATGAAATAGGATGTGGTGTGAACCCATTAAATGATTGAAATGTGGTTAGGGAGTGAATGAAATCCATTATGGGACTTTTTCTAAAATGTGATGATGTTTTTTGTAGTGATCCTTGAGTAATGAAATGATCTTATATTCCTACACTAGTGGAAATAGATATTTACACAATTTTTTATTTAATTTTTTTTGTCTATTTTTAATAAATGTTTATCTAGGTGAAATAATAAATAATAGTTTTGACATTGACTTTCAAAAAACTGATGTCAAAAATATATTTTTTTCATTGGTTTTACAATAAAACTATTGCAAAGTTTTTATCATGGGTATTTTGACATCAGTTTTAATAAGGAACATATGTCTAAGTACAATTATTTCATGTTTCCAATGTCAATTTCTATAAAAAGTGATGTTGAAAAAATATTTCAGCATCGGGTTTTGTCATAGGTTTTTAAAATAACCAACACTGAAGAAATTATGTTAATTTTCTCTTTATTGGATTTAAAGAAAATCGACATTGAAAAATTCCTTCATCATCTCATTTCTGAAAACATCGACCCAAAAAATATAATATTATAGATTCAATGATAGATTATAAAAAAAACTTTTAACAATGAATATTTTAAAAAAAATTAATTAATAACAAAAAAATTCAAAAATATATGGAAACCTATAAATAAAAATAATATATAAAATATATATTACACAAAAAATAAAACTAACTACAACAAAAACATGGAAAAACATTAGAACAAAATATATCTTTCATTGATCCTCCTCATGGTATCCTCTCTCACAACATTATCTATAGTAACCTTACCTAAAACACAAACATTGAGATAAATCATCAACTATCTAATAAATAAAATTTTAATTCAATGTTCACATGTTAAAATAAATAAATAATAATGAAAACAGTTTCTCACGACTTAAAATCTTTTATTTTTATACCATTTTTTCAATCTTCTCATTCCATCAGAATAAGCCTCCTCAACATAAAATAATTAATCAAGATGAAACCAATGAATTACATGTGCTTACTGAGGATGTGAAGAATGAAAGACGTGGTGAGAATATTTAAAGTTGATACATTTCATTAAAAAATTGTTTTAATTCGATTTTTTAAAACATTTCAGGTTTTCATTTTCCAAATCAATATAAGATTTGTTGTAGAACTGAAAAATAGGGTTACCAAAACCAAAAAAAATTATTAAATAGTTGAAGAAGTGAAGTAATATATTCAATAAAGTTTAGTTTAACATATATATATGGTATCCAATATGATATAAGTTTTATCAAACTAAATTTCAACCAAACTTTTTAAAAATGATGGATTAAAATGTTACGAAAATCCTGTGAGTGTTTTTGATTAATTTGTTATTGGAAAATGGTGAGAGAAGTGGTTGGATGATAGAGCACTCCAAAACCACCATATTATAGTTTCAAATATGACATATTAGTTGTATAATCAACCTCGGTAATAAAGAAAAATATTTCGGATATCATTATAAAGTAAAAAACATTATGTCAATGTCAAAAACATGTGTTATTTGAGTTGAAAATGCCAGTTTTTGAGACATTGTGGTGTAAATTCTACAACAGGAATTTAATACCATGTGTTGAATAAGACCACCATGTGTAAATTAAATAAAACAATTTATTCTATATTATTCCAAGGATATTGGTCTTCATTTTTAGCAATAAACCATGTAAATGAAATGATAGAGATCCATTGTCTCTAGGTTTCTTTCGCACCATGTTATTAATGTTCCTGTGAGCCTTCAAAACATTCCCCCATCTTCAAGAATCATAGTTCCTTGAATTTAAATTTCCAAAATCTCAATTTAAAAAATCCCAATGTATAAAGTCTCAATGTTTTGAACAACAACATATAGAATCTCAACATCCAAAATTTTAATGTATGGAATCACTATGTATGAAATATCAATTTCCATAATCTCAAAGTTTTAAAGTTGGTATTCCTAAATACATCAAGAATGTTATAATTTATAAGATGTTCAGATTCATTAGATTCATTATACTTTTTCATTAAAATTATAGAATAAATAATTCTTCCTTTTTAATACCGTCTTTAAAATTTAATAATCATTCCGGGAAAATTTATAATCCCTTTCAACCTTATAAGGGATCCAATAGTAAATATCTAACTATATTGTCATATTATTTTATGAAATCCACTCTTCAATGAAACTCAAACTATATCTATCATTATTTTATTAAAGTTGAAAATGACTAAAAATATTGAAAATAGTTGAAAATTAATGATTTTATTGTCATATGAAAATAATACCATTCACAGTGGAGCACTCATACTATCCCATTTGAGTCAAATCCTTGTCATGAAAATTATACATAAAATATTTCTACATTAAAGATTTGTTTTATATGGAACAGGAATATATATTTTAATGTAATTAAAATCCAAAATTAGACAACAGATTTCATATATGGATTCTATATAATAATATTTTTCATGCAATTCACAAAAAAATTTAATATAAACCATGTATCACTTTTCATAAGCAATAAAAAAAGATAAAACAATATAGTATTAAGAAATATTAAATCTTAAAATCACATGAATAAAAACATCACACTTGATGGACATTTTCTGCATGGAAAGTGAAAAAAAAATTGATTAAAGTTGGCATTATTTGAAACCCCTCATGTATTTATTACTAAAAATGAAAAAATAAATGTCAACAATTTATTTTTTAGAAAATATGTAAATAAAAATAAAAAGGTATTAGGTATTTTTCATACACATTAAAGGAAACAAAAGGAATAATAATTAAAAAAATTCAATGATTCGTCATCTTTAAAGGATACCTTGAAATAAATACCCTAAAACACACAGAGGGAAATATTGTTGAACTTATAAGTACAATAAAACTCAGGACAAAATAATAAGATTACAAAATAAGAACCATAGAATATATAAGAAGAATAAAACTAGGGAAATTTTTTTGGGATTCTGTATCATCAGTTGATCAACATTAAACCTTTTCCATGACATTTATTTTAATATATAAATTATTAAAACATGTATCAACAATAATAATTAAAATTAAATAACTTATAAAAAATAATACAACTTACTTCATTAATAGTTTTTTAAAATATTTATAAACTTCTCCAAATACACTAACTTAAAGAAAAGAAAAACCTTGTAAATTCAAACAAAATATATCAACTAAAAGTATAATTAAAATAGTATAAATAATTTGTTCCTTAACATTAATTAAAAGAGATATAATTGAAACATCTAAAACCTATAAAAACAAATAGAATATAAAACTATTAATTTAAAAAATGAGTGCATACATATTTTTTAAACATTAACTAAAAGATACACACTTGAAAATTTAAAGTCTTGTGAAGTGTGAAGGTTTTTTATAAATCCATAACTTTTTATATAGAAGATAACCCTATAAAAAATTCCAAATTAACGAATAAAATGAATATCAAAATACTAATTTTTTAACTTTAATTAAAAGATTCATACCTGATAATTAAAATTGCAATCATACTTAATAAATAGTTTTCAAAAAAAATATTAAGATGGTTATGTTCTTCATTTGTATACGACTCAGTATCATTGAAAATTTAAAATAACAATGAATGTTATAAGACTAAAAAATAAAATATTTTTATATAAAACATAATATAATTAATATAACTTACCTTATCAAATTCAGTCATTTCCCATGTTTTTATTATCTCATACAAGAATCTTAATACATAATAACCCATTCCGCCCTTTCTTTTTTAAGATTAAAATATAGTTATAAAAAATAAATTGAAAATAAAAACCAATATATTTATAGATATATAAAAAACAAAAACTAAATATTATCTAATATAAGTTACATGTATCATCACTTCCATGTAATTGATTGTATTTGGTTCTTTTTTCGATAACAATTATTTCTTAAAAAAATTCCATGAACTGAATTTTAATATATGTATATATATATAATAACTAAACATTTATAAATAATAATAAATAAAAATTAAGAACTTATAAAAAATAATAAAACTTAATTGTCTAATAAGTTTCTAAATTGTTTACGAACGTGACATAATTATGAGAAAAACCAATAAAATGTATGTTCATTTAGTATGAATACTCCTTCAAACTAATGAATTATACAATATAAAAATTTCACAATTAGTGACATTATAATGAATACTAGATCATAATTATCTTAGTGTTCATAACCATTATGTAATGGAAATTACTAGCCCCAAATATCCTTATTTGATAATCTCTCACATATATGTGAAACTCTAGAAGAAGTATTAAAATATTTCACAACTTTTTAAATGAATTATAGATCTATAAGACCAAAAAAAAATTTGGTTTCATATTGAATAATAATCATGTGTATATATCTAATTAAATAATTAATACACTAAATCACTTGATATCGTCTTTATTTAAATAAATAAAAAATTAAAAAAATAGTTATATGGAAAAGAACAGCAAAACATGCATGTTAATCTCATAAAAATATTAAGATCCATGATATATTTTTTGAACATTCTAAACATATAGTATATTCCACATATATTATACATCATCTAAAACCCATAAATATTATCCAATGATGAAGAAACCTGGATTAATCTTTGTGTCCCATCAGAAACATCATAAGTATATAAAGTTATTGATTCTTGAAATTATTTGTTTTTATTTTATACTAATTATTTATATTTTAGATACTCTTATATGAAATAAATTTCAGAGTCCATTATAACATATTTTCAATCTACTATAAATAATGTTAAAAAAACAATGCATACCTCATATGTCTGATAATGTAAAAGTCTTGTCAACCAAAGTCAAAAATGACCCATAAAATCTACAACTCTAGTAAACTCCTTAGTAGGAAATGAAAGTATACTATTTAAATCAATAAAATCATTTATTGGTATTCTAAACTAACCCAACTTCATAGGATGGTGATTTATAGAATCCCAAAAAAATATGTACAACTTTGTATGCTACTATATGAAAAATATTATCTACATCATACAAATCACAGTATATGGTCAGGTCTAAACAAGGAGGTTGTGGATCTGAGTATGAAGGGTGGGTAGGTTGGGAAGGCTGGGAAGGCTAGGAAGGATGGGTAGAATGGGAAAGCTATGCAAGATACACAAGATGTGTAGTTAGTGATTGTCTCGTCAATTGTTCAAACATATCCTACAAAACTGATTTAATTTGATCACCCATGGGATCTTTTAGGTCTTTCATCTTAGATTTTAAGTAATCTATTTTGGGTCTCTTTATTTCTTTCTTTGATGACCAAAAACATTCTTAATACTAACACCTACCTCACATCATCTTATACGTTTGGGGTATACTCGATTTCCAAAAGTGGTAGATAAGATTTCTTTCCTACCCTCAGGGATAAAAGTTACCTAGATCTATTTCTACTAAAGGGCATCCTGAAATGAAAAATTAAAATGGTATTTTATTATTGTTAATTTAAAAAATACTAAAATTCGTAGAAAATAAAAAATAATAATTTATTAAAATTCTTTCTACTACTTCCTTAGATTACTCTGTAACATACTATTTATTTTTTTCCTTCACACTCTTTTCCATTTATCATGGAGAGTAGGGGAGATGGAAAACTGAACATAACCTCTTTAGAACCACTAGTATATTTATCTCTTAATGAATCAAACATTTTTCAAATCATATTCTTCTAAAATAAATGATACCCTCTACGTGATAGAGTACGAGGGTATACATTATGAAACTAGATCTCTTGATAAGATCTCATGGATTCATATTATATAAAAACAAACTAATAATAAATAAAGTAATATAAAATAAATTTTATAGTATAAAATAAAAAACATACCATAAATGATTAATCATGTAGGATGGAGAGAAATTTCATCCAAGTGCTTGTATCTAAATACCAAAACCTGAGACATGGCTTTTCATTCTGTAACTTACCAATTTTTTTATTTTCTATATTAAAATTTCTTCATTAAACCACCACTAAAGATTGGAATCCTTTCTTAATTTCTTTCTTTCATTTAAAAATAAATGTCATCAATAATTGAATAATTTAAATATTCTTCATGTAAAATATATAATATTTGAAAAATGAGATAAAATTAAATAAATTGAGAAATTTTACTATTACAGAATCCCATAACTCCTCTTTGGCCATCAGGTCAATGGAATTCCAATTAGGATATAAAATTTTAATCCTTCAAATACTTTTCATGGAAATATAACTAGGAAACTGCATTGCATTTAGACATGTTGGGTTACTATTTTTCATCAAAATGAATATGTAATCTCTGGTATCCCTAAAAAAGTAATTGTTTTTGTAAACATGTAATCCAATATTTACTAACACTAGAAATCGATTTCTCAGTAGAAGAAGTTCAAGAATCCTCCAAAGGAGGTGTATCAATAGTCCAAGTTTTTTTTTTGAAAATTATAATTTTGACTTCGTTAAAAAAAATATTGCTGATTATTTAATAAAATAAAAAAATATACATCTCTAATTATTCCTCTTCCTCTGTTTTTGTCATTGAAATAAGAAAATTTATTGATATTCAGTGTACCTTCATGTAATTAGAGAAGTTAATACTTAAAAACAATTATTAAAGAAATATGTAAGTAAAAAAATAGTGTCACAGATATGTAAGTTTAAAATAATAATAATAATGATTTCTTGATTGTTAAAAAAATATGCAAACTAAAATATTATATATAAATAGTAATTATAAAAGGATAGAATCATTTTTACATTTAAATATCACCTTTACAAAAAAAGTGTTTTTATGTGCATAAATTTAACCAGAACATAATTATGAATGTCGATTTTTTCAATAAAAAAATAATTAACCATAATTGTTTAGTATAAACTTTAACACAAAAGTATTTTAATTAATAAAATATATATAATTATACATCCAATAAATAATAAAAAATAGTGTTTTTACACATGTAAATTTCAAAAAAGAAATAAAATATAAATATTTAACATAATAATTTGGAGAGTAATTTAGTGTTTTCATATATCCCTTCAACATGGTCATTTCATACAGCATGGACCATGTTTGAGTTATAGTAGTTATTATCATCTAGAAATCACATAGTATATGAATAACCATCATATAAATCAATGACATCGTCATCATCCCCATAACCCAAATGAATTATTTTTCCTTGAAAACGATGGAACATTGATCATGTGATGGATCGATGACATAAAATATTTTAATTTCTTATGCCTCCATGATAAATGGTTCCTCTTTGGAACTAAATCTTTTCAAATCAACCAATGTAAAACCATAATCATCAGGTTTCACACCACTATTACTATAACCCATTTACACTTAAACACTATGAATCAAAATTTTCTATAATCAGTTTTCTATATACCCTCAAGAACTCCAAAATATTCCCATGATGTAGAAATTGTGTTTTTATCTTTTCCTCTTGAAAAATTCACTGATTCAATGCTGACCATTACTAAAATATATTGAATGGTACTTTTTTCATCCTAATTTTTTTTGTAAAACGTGTACCCATTAATATCTAAACTAGAACATGTGATTACATTAATAAATGGCTGCCTTCCAACTATTTCAATGTTTCTGATGTAGATATATCTATGAAGTATTTCTCTTTAAATAATGAAATAAATGTCTTTTATGCTCAATCATAAACCAATTAATTTATTTTCAGATATCATACCTTTAATTAAATAATATGTGATGATATATATGGTAAAACCTAATCTGTGTTGTTCAAAAAAATTTAATGTTCCTACATCACTTAATCACGTGAAAAAAAAACATTACCTTTGGTCCTCAAATCCATGTATTATCACTATAAACTATAATATATCAAGTTATAGAGAGACCAACATGCTTCACTCCATAAAAATAATCATTAAAAAACTCAATCACCTCTTCTGATACATATTTTATAACAATAGAGTCCTTCGGTCGATTATTTTTTTAATATATACCTTCAAAATCTTCATATATATTTTAAGAGGATATATCAAATGTAAATAAACATGCCCATATATTCTTATCTCATACACTAGATAAATAACTAGATAGGCCATTATATCAATAAAAATAAGTAGGAAATACATTTATAGTTAAAAAATTATAACAATATATCCATTCTCCAACACATATAAAAATTTTAGATCCAAAAAAATTCTATAATTTTATTCAAAAAAATTGCAAAACCTGATGATAGTCTTTCTCACAGGCATCATAAATATACCACACAGTGATACCGGTAGCATTTGTTAAATCAATACATGACTATCATGATATTTTATACATTTTAATTTTTAATCCTTCAATGATGCCAAATTCATCACAATTTAATAATATCCACTAGGTAATTTAATACAACTTATATGTTGAAAAAAATCATCTTCTCACTCTTTATTAATGTGTGACAAGCCTGAGGTAAATATGTTTTGTTTCCTCCCAAAGTGGGAGCTAACTCCAAATGTATTACCATTGATAATAATTCCATTATATAATTTAGTAATTCTTTTTATTTCCTTTTATTTCTAAAAATTTTATTATACAACATTCACATATTTTGTTTTAAACATTAATAATATCTATGTTATGTTTTATCTCTAAAAATATCTGATAAGGTAGTTTGAAAAAGACAGATTGTTTCATCCAGATATTTTTTTATGACCAGAACTTACTTTCTTTTCCAATTTTATATCAATATTTTTTACCTTGTTTTATTATTCTTCAACAAAAAATGGTTATGAGGGAATATTATATTTCTATAAGTTGTTAAATGTTTTTTTTCAATCTACGGTAAGGATGATCAATTGGAAAAAATATATTTGAGGTGCCATGTACACTGTCCTTCTTCCATTTTGGAATTGATAATATTAATTATCTTCTTTACAAATTGGACATGATTTATAGCCCTTAACACTATATCTAGATATGTTTCCATATGCATGAAAGTCATTTATAGTGAACATTATCATACCACGCAAAACAAAATACTCTTTATTTTATGCATAAAAACAATTACAAATGTCTCCCATAGATGTTTAAAATCATTAATTAGTGGTGAAATAAAAAATTAATAATCACTTTTATGATTTTTTTTCTAGAAATCATCACTCTCATAAACAAATATTTTTTATTCATATGTATCTGTGGGGACAAGTTGTAAACTAGCAAAAAATTGGACATGAACTATGTTGGCTACATAGGCTTTAATATAGATTCATTCCATCTGTGCACAATACCATTCTGAAATGTCTCCATTAACTTCCAAAATCAAGAAATTTGTTATCAAATCTCTACCATTGTGGTGAGTTAGTAGGGTTACATAAGTTACCATCAGAGATATGCTCATCGTTATGCCATCTTAACCTTTTTTTAATCAATTGAATTATAAAATAGGCACTTTAAATAAGGAATTATTAGAAGATACCAAATTTCATTAGAAAGAGGTTTGATTCCATTATATAATAATGAATTAGAGTTGAATTATTGGAATTATAGGAAGCAATTATTTGAAGGTACTAAATTGAATTTGTGGGAGGATATATTCTAGTACTTGAGAATGAATCCGTACTACTAGAAATGGGGGTTTTCCCAATGGATATATACCATCAATTTGAATAAACCGTTCATATACTGTAAAAAAATCCACATTTGCCAATGTTTTTCTCAAACCATTAGAAAATGTGTTAAAATAGTTAAGCTTTCCCAACGGTTTATTAAAACTGTTGGTAAAGAGAGGATTTCCCAACAATTTTTAAATTCTCTTGGGAATGTTTTCTCCCAAATACCCAGCGCCCCAGCTCCCAGTACACCCAACTGCAAACCTAATCCAGACCGCCTCCCGTAGTCTTCTCGACCTCAAAACACCTTCCAGCAGAAGATCCATCTTCAATCAAACAAATTTTTATTTCTACACTTTAAATTAGTAAGTGTTACCTTAGTTTTACTGCTCTTCCTCTTTTTATTTTATTTTTTATGTTTTGATTTCAGCGAAATTAGAATTAGTGCTATTGGATTACGGAACCATTTGTTTGTTTTATGTTTTTTTCTATACTTCATACATCCTAAATGGTCTGTTTAGTGGGTTTTTTATAGTGCAGGAGTAAAGGTTTTGTTTTAGGTTTTTGTTTAGTGGGGTAAAGGTTAAGTTTTATGTTTTTTTATGTTTGTTTTATGTTTTTTTTACGTTTGTTTATGTTTTTTTTAGTGGGGTTTTATTTATTATGTTTAGTGGGGTTTTATGTTTTTCGTATAGTGAAATGTCTAATGCATGATAGTTTGGATTTCTTAATGAATAAAATAATTTTAAATAAAAATAACCTAAGGGGGGATGCAGGAGGGGTAGGGGTTGTCCAGGTGTGGGGGTAGTCCAAGTGGGGGTGGGTTATCCAGGGTAGGGGGCTGTTGGGGGGTATGGGACTATAGGGGTGTGGGGGAGGGGGTATGGGCTGCCCCAAGAAGGGGTGTGGGCTATCCAGGGGGTCAGGGCGGGGTGTCTAGGTGGGTGAGGGGTGTGGGGTGTTAAGGGATGGGGTGGGATGTCCATGTGGGGGGTTGTAGTCCAGGTGGGGGGATATCCAGGTGGGGGGGGGGGGTTGTCCAGGTGGGAGGATGTCTAGGTGGGGGTGGTGGTGGGCTGTAGGGGAGGGGGAGTGGGTTGTCCAAGGAGAGGGTGGGTTGTCCTATGGGGGATATCCAGGTGGGGGAGGGGGATATGGGTTGTCCAAGGAGGGGGGGTCATCCAGTGGGGGGGGATGTCTAGTGGGGGGTGTCCAAGCTGGGTGGCGGTGGGCTGTCCGAGACACCTCGTACCCCCTGGACACCCCCTTACACCTAGAAATACCCCACCTCCACACCCATGGACCCCCCCTCCCCACCCCCACCCCCACCCCATGGAGCCCCTCGGCCCCTTGGACAACCCACCCACCCCCCTGGACACCTCGTACCCCCCTGGACAGCCCCCCCCCCCACCCCTGTGGACAGCCCGTCTACCCCCCAGGGACACCCCATACCCCCTGGACAGCCCCGCCACCCCCGTGGATAGTCATCCCACCCACCCCGTACCCCCTGGAGACCCCCCCCCCCAACCCCACCCCTGAACCCCCCCCCAACCCCACCCCTGAACCCCCCCCCCCCCCCCCACACACACACCGTGTACCCCCTGGACAACCCTGCCACCCCCTGGAAAGCCCACCCACCCCTTGGACACCTCGTACCCCCTGAACAACACCCCCCCCTGGACACCCCTGACCCCCCTTGGACAGCCCCTCCACCCTTGTGGATAGCCCGCCCAATCCCCTGGACACTTAGTACCCCCCCTGGACAGCCCAGCCACCCCGCCACCCCCCTGGACAGCCCGCCCACCC